>MU665814.1:3259-21545 GCA_026770625.1 Nicotiana glauca
ATGTCCTTAAACGACGTTCACTTTCTTAAAATAAAATAATTTGACAAAAGCGGTAATTAATTCTAAAAAATGCACAAATAGGATAATATATATTAAAATCAAATATTTTAGCCAAATATGACAGTTGAGCGACGGTGCTAGAACCACGGAACTCGAGAATGCCTAACACCTTCTCCCGGGTTAACAAATTTCCTTACTCGAATTTCTGATTCGCGATTGTTAAACAGAGTTAAGCCCTTCCTCGATTCGGGATTCAAAACGGTGACTTGGGATACCATAAATCTCCCAAGTGGCGACTCTGATTTTTAAATAAAAATGAATCCCATTTCGATTGTCCTTAAATTGAAAAAACTCCTTTATTACTATATCTCTTCCCGGGGTGTAGTAAAGGCCAAGTAGCGGAAAAAGGAGGTATGACACAGGTCATGGTTATCATGGGTCTCAGCATGGCCAGTCATCACTCAGCGCCCTCCCGGCTCAGAGTTCATCTAGTGCCCTAGTAGCTCAGGGTTCTTCTATGCCGAGTGCATTTGCTAGTCACTCCGATGCGAGGGGTTCCCTTTAATACCCTTCTCCAATACCTGGAAGTTGTTATGAGTGTGGAAGATGGTCCACATATGGAGGCAGTGTCCTCGTCGGGCTTCTAGTTCATCCCAGTAGAGGGGTCAGCCTTCGGCTTCAGCACTAGTTGCTTCTCCACCACCCGCTTAGCCAGTTAGGGGTGGAGGTCAGTTAGCCAAGGGTCGCCCTAGAGGGGGAGGTCGATCAGGGGGCGGTCAGGCCCATGTTTATACTATGCTAGGCAGATCCAATGACATTGCCTCCGATGCTGTCATTTTAGGTATTTCAGTTTGCCACAGAGATGCCTCTGTATTATTTGATCCCGGTTCCACCTTTTCTTATGTGTCCTCATACTTTGCTCATTATTTGGGTATGCCTCGGGAGTTTCTTGATTTACCTATTCATGTATCTACCCCGGTGGGTGATACTTTTATTGTAGACCGTGTGTACCAGTCATGTGTGGTGATTATTGGGGGTCTGGAGACCTGAGTTTATCTTTTATTACTAAGTATGGCGGATTTGGATGTCATTTTGGTCATGGATTGGTTATCTCCGTGTCGTGCTATTCTAGACTATCATGCCAAGACAGTAACTTTGGCTATGCCGAGTGTACCGTGGATCGAGTGGCATGGTGTGACTTATTATGTTCCTAGTAGAGTGATCTCTTTCTTGAAAGCCCAACATATGGTTGGGAAGGGTTGTCTCTCATATCTTGTCTTTGTAAGGGATGTTGGAGCAGAGGCTCCCAATATTGATTCTGTTCCAGTTGTGAGGGACTTCCCAAATGTATTTTCTGCAGACCTACTGGGCATGCCACTGGACACGGATATTGATTTTGGTATTAACCTGGTACCGAGCACTCAACTCATTTCTATTTAGCCGTATCGTATGGCACCAGCGGAGTTGAAGGAGTTAAAGGAGCAGCTTCAGGAACTCCTAGATAAGGGGTTCATCCGGCCTAGTGTGTCACCTTGGGGTATACCAATTCTGTTTGTAAAGAAGAAGGATGACACAATGAGAATGTGCATTGATTATAGGTAATTTAACAAGGTAACAATTAAGAACAAGTATCCTTTACCTCGCATTGATGATTTATTAAACTAGCTTCAGGGATCGAGGGTGTTCTCCAAGATTGATCTCCATTCGGGCTATCACCAGTTGAAGATCAGGGATTTAGATATTCTTAAGACCGCCTTTAGGACCAGATATGGTCATTATGAGTTCCTGGTTATGTCTTTTAGGCTGACCAATGCCCTAGCAGCATTCATGCATTTGATGAACATCGTGTTCTGGCCTTATCTTGACTCATTTGTCATAGTATTCATTGATGATATTCTGGTATATTCAAGTGGTAAGGAGGAGCAATCGGAGCATTTTAGGGTTGTGTTGCAGAGATTAAGGGAGGAGAAGCTTTATGCAAAGTTCTCCAAGTATGAGTTTTTGCTCAATTCAGTGGCATTCCTGAGGCACGTGGTGTCTAGTGAGGGTATTCAGGTTGATCAAAAGAAAATAGAGGCGGTGCAGTGTTGGCCCAGACTATCCTAGGCTATTGAGATTCATAGTTTTCTTGGTTTACCAGGCTATTATCGCCTGTTTGTTTAGGGATTATCATCTATCGCATCGCCCTTGACCAAGTTGACTCAGAAAGGTTTCCATTTGTATGGTCGGACGAGTGCGAGGAGAGCTTTCAGAAGCTCAATATAGCTTTAACTACAGCTCCAGTATTTGTTTTTCCATCAGCTTTAGGTTCATATACAGAGTATTGTGATGCTTCGAGAGTAGGGATTGGTTGTGTGTTGATGCATGAGGGTAGAGTTATTGCTTATGCTTCTCGTCAGTTGAAGCCCCACGAGAAGAACTACCCCGTTCATAGTTTGGGGTTGGTTGCCATAGTTCATGCATTAAAGATTTCAAGGCATTAATTGTATGGCGTGTCTTGTGAGGTATTCACTGATCATCGCAGTCTTCAGCATTTGTTCAAGCAAAAGGATCTTAATTTGAGACAGCGGAGGTGGTTGGATTCGCTTAAGGATTATGACATCACTATATTGTACCATCTGGGAAAGGCCAATGTGGTAGCCGATGCTTTGAGCCTAAAAGCAGTGAGTATGGGGAGTTTTGGCATATATCCCAGTTGGGGAGAGACCTCTTGCAGTTGATGTTCAGGCTTTGGCCAATTGGTTTGTGAGATTGGATATTTCTAAGCCTAGTCGGGTATTGGCTTGTGTGGTATCTCGGTGTTCTTTATATGATCGTATCAGAGAGCGCCAGTATGATGATCCACATTTTCTTGTTTGATGGATAGAGTTCAACATGATGATGCTAGAGATGTGACCATTGGTGATGATGGAGTGTTAAGGATGCAGGGCCGGATTAGTTTTCCCAATGTGGATGGGCTTTGGGAGTTGATATTGGAGGAGGCCCATAGCTTACAGTATTCTATTCATCCAGGTTCCGCGAAGATGTACCAGGATTTGAGGCAGCACTACTGGTGGATAAGAATGAAGAAAGACATTGTGGGATTTGTTGCTCGGTGTCTCAATTGTCAACAAGTGAAATATGAGCATCAGAGACAAGGTGGCTTGCTTCAGCAGATGGTTATTCCTGAGTGGAAGTGGGAGAGGATCACTATGGATTTTGTTGGTTGATTTCCTAGGACTTTGAAGAAGTTTGATGCTATTTGGGTGATTGTGGATAGGCTGACCAAGTTCGCGCACTTTATTCCTATCTGCACTACTTATTCTTCAGAGTGGTTGGTAGAGATATATATTCGGGAGATTGTTTGGTTGCATGGCGTCCCAGTTTCCATCATTTCAGATTAGGGCACTCAGTTTACTTCCCAGTTTTGGAGGTCTATTCAGTGAGAGTTAGGTACTCAGGTGCAGTTGAGCACAACCTTTCACCCTCAGACGGACGGGCAGTCCGAGCACACCATTCAGATATTAGATAATATGATACGTGCTTGTGTTATTGATTTTGGAGTGTCATGGGATCAATTTCTACCACTTGCAGAGTTTGCTTATAACAACAGCTACCAATTGAGTATTCAGATGGCTCCATATGAGGCTTTGTATGGGAGGTGGCATAGATCTCCAGTTAGTTGGTTCGAGCCCGGTGAGGCTAGGCTATTAGTGACAGATTTGGTTTAGGATGCTTTAGATAAAGTGAAGGTAATTTAGGAGAGACTTCGTACAGTGCAGTCGAGGCAAAAGAGTTATGCAGACAGGAAGGTTCGAGATCTGTCCTACATGGTTGGTGAGAAGGTCCTGTTGAAGGTTTTGCCCACGAAGGATGTTATGAGATTTGGAAAGAAAGGGAAGTTGAGTTTGCGGTTCATCGGACCATTTGAGGTACTTCAGAGGATTGGGGAGGTGGCTTATGAGCTTGCCTTGCCACCCAATTTGTTGAGTGTGCATCCGGTTTTCCATGTTTCTATGCTCCGGAAATATATTGGAGACCCATTCCATGTTCTAGATTTCAGCACAGTTCAGTTGGAGGGTAATTTGACTTATGATGTAGAGCCTGCATCTATTTTAGAGCATCAGGTTTGAAAGTTGAGGTCAAAGGATATAGCTTCAGCGAAGGTGCAGTGGAGAGGTCGGCCCGTAGAGGAGGCTACCTGGGAGATCGAGCAAGAGATGTAGAGCAGATATTCTCACCTATTTGAGGCTTCAGGTTTGTTTCTTGACTCATTCGAGGACGAACGTTTGTTTAAGTTGGGGAGAATGTAACGATTCGGCCAGTCGTCTTATGATTTACCGCTCTGTTTCCCCTATTTTTGCTTCTTTATGTTTTTTTATTTGTGTTTTATGGTATCGATTTTATTGAGTCCGGAAGGATTATGGTGAAATTTGAGACACTTAGTCCCTTTTAAGAAGGTTTACGTTGGAAAAATCAATCGAATGTTGACTTATGTGTTAGAGGGCTCGGATGTGAGTTTATATGGTTCGTTTATCTTCGGGAGGTGATTTAGCACTTAGGAGTGTGATTGGAAAGAGTTTTCGAGGTCCGGAGTAGAATTAGGCTTGAATTGGCGAAGATGATATTTTGGCAATTTCCGGTTGGTAGGTGAGATTTTGATCCGAGGGTCGGAATGGAATTCCGAGAGTTACAGTGGCTTCTTTGTGTCATTTGGGATGTGTGTGCAAAATTTCAGGTCATTCGGATGTGATTTGGTTGGGTTTTTGATCAAAAGCGTATTTCAAAAGATTTTAGAAACTTATGATTGAATCAGATGTGTTTTGAGTAGTTTAATGTTGTTTGAGGAGTTTTGATGATTGGAACAAACTTGAATAAGGTTTTAAGATATGCTGGTCCTTTTGGTTGAGGTCCCGGGGGCCTCGGATGAGTTTCGGGTGGTCAATCGAACCATTTCTAAGTTGGAAATATTGCAGATTTTGGGATGAGCTGTTGTAGAAAATTAACCCTTCGCAATTGCATGAGGTGTATCGCGATCGCGTAGAAGGAATTGAGGAAGGCCAGATGTAAGCCTTCACGCTTGCGTGTGAGGATTCGCATTTGCGGAAGGCTGGGATCCTGTGCTTCACGTTGGTGTGAAGTTGTCCGCGATCGAGTATAAGGAATGGGGTCAGAAGTGTCCAAGAGGAATTGTTCTTCGCGTTCGCATTAGAGAGTTCGCATTCGCATAGGTCTGAGAGGCGAAAGCATCGCATTCGTGGGGTCCATGTTGCATTCGCGTAGTGTTATTTTTGGGAATTAAAAATTGTGCTTTGCGATCACGAGGCTAGTCCCCCAATCGCGATGAAGGAAAGGTAGAACTGGACAGAATGTTTTAAGTCATTTCATCAGCGATTTTGGGTCTATTTTCACCTTTCGAAAAACTCATTTCTTTTGTGAAATTTACCTAGAAAATCATAAGACTTAGGCTAAAAATGAAAGAGCTAGAGCTTAAAATTTTGGAATTTTGATTTGAGGATTTGGAGGAACAATTGGGGTCGGATTTGAGAACTTTTGGTATGTATGAAGTCGTGGGGAGGTAAAGAACCCATTGATGTTAAAATTTTTGAGTTTCGAGAAGTGGGTTCGGGGCTCGGGTTTTGCTAATTTTGGGTTTTTGGTATTTTTCGAATGTTTTCGCTTGGGTTTTGTTCCCTTAGTATATTGTGATGTATTCCATCTGATTTTGGATAGATTCGACGCACGTGGAGGCCGATTCAAGGGGCAAAGGCGTTGCGAGCTAGAGATTTAGCCGATTCGAGGTGAGTAATGATTGTAAATGATGCTCTGAGGGTTTGAAACCCCGGATTTGCACATCATCGTGCTATATTGAGGTGAGGCACACACTTGATGACGAGTGTAGGGTCGTGTACTATTGGGGATTGTGACTTGGTCTGTCCCAATCGATGATTTTATCACGTATTTGACTGAAACTTATGTGTTATCATCACGATTTAGGCTGATTGCTATATTTGGGCTTTGTGTCAACTATTTGAAACCTTCGGGGATTTTTATTACTAATTCCTCACTGTTTTGACTTATTAATTGAAATCAGTCGTGCTATTTCCATTGTTTTACTACTTAGCCATTTTCACTCAGTTTTGAGACTTAAATCATATTTTAAATGATGTTTTGGGCTGAGAAATACTGTTTTACTAATGCCCGAGGGGCTTGTGACTATTTTTGACTGAGTAAGGCTGAGGGCCTAGTAGTGAGGAAACACTGATACTGATTTGAGGCCGAGGGCCTGAGATATGTACGCCACGAGGTGGCTTGTTGATATTGTTTATGACAAGGGCCTAAGATATTTGATGCCACGAGGTGGATTGATATTGTGCTTGGGCCGTAAGGGGCCCCTCCAGCAGTTTGTACACCCCCAATGAGTGCGGGTACCTATTTGTGATATGAGATTGAGCCCGCGGGCTGGCACTATTCTAAGATATGGCCCCGAGGGGTGGATTTGTGGATACTAAGCCTGAGGGGAAAACTTCTGTCTGTTACTTTACCTTATTTACCTATTTTACCTGTTGAAAGGAGTTTTTACTGGATTTTTACTAATTCACTATTTTTAAACGATGTTTTACTGCTTCATTATAGAATACTTTGTGCTTCATGTGATTTCTTATCTTCAGTCATTATTTATATTTGTTACTTACTAGGTCGAGGTACTCACATTACTCCCTGCACCGTGTATGCAGATTCAGGCATTGTTGGTCCCGCTCCAGAGTGTTGATTCCTCTGGTCCAGGTGGTGTTTCAGAGACTACGAAGTAGTTGTTGCGTCCGCAGCCCCCGTGCCTCCCTTATCTTATTATTTTCTATGTCCTTCAAACAATTGTATCAGATACTGTACTTAGTAGACTTGCATCAAAATTTGTAGTTGCTCATGACTTGTGACACCCCAGTTAGGGCTGGGTCGAGTTGGTTTCCACATTTGTTTAACCGTATTTTCACTATTTTGTGTTATTGAACCATGTTTAGACTATCATTATGTTATTTAACTGTTTAAAATGATATTTGGTTCGATTGGTTGGCCTTGTCTTCACGAGAGGCGGCATCACGACCGATTTCAGGGTTAGGGTTGTGACAAATTGGCAATAAGCCCCAAATATGGCATTCAGCCCAAAGCATGATGAGAAGAAATAGTTTTCAATCAAATACGCGGTAAAACAGTCATTTGGGATGGACTAAGTCACAATCCCCAATGGTGCACGACCCCACGCCCGTCATCTAGCATGTGCGCCACCTCAAAGTAGCACAACTATGTAAAATACGGGGTTTCATACCCTTAGTACAGTATTTGCAATCATTACTTACCTCAATCCGGCCCAAACTCTAGCTCACGATGACTTTGCCCCTCGAATCGGTCTCCAGATGCTCCAAATCTAGACAAAATTAGTGCATAACCATCAAAATATGCTAAGGGGACAAAACCCACTCGAAAACAATAGAAAGACAACACAAATCCCGAAATTAATGAACCCGACCACCGGGCCCACGTCTCGAAATTCGATAAAATTTACATCAATATATTCCTTATCTCCTCACTATTCAGACATATCAAAAGTACCAAAATCCGACCACAAATGGCCCCTCAAATCCTCAAGTCAAGGTCTCCAACACCAAGCCCTAGTTTCCAAATTTTTTAACCCTTAATTTCCATAATTACAGCTCTAATTCCGTGAAATAATACCATATAAATGAGTTTTAGGTTCAACAATCTTACCTCCAGACGTTATCCCTTGAATTCCTCTTCAAAATGGCTTCCTCAAGCTCAAACCCGAATAAAAATGGTGAAGAAATAGCTCAAAATCACGAAGGAAACCTTTTATACTTTCTGACCCAGGATTTTCGCACCTGCGGTCCTTTTCCGGCTTCTACAGTCCCGCATCTACGGCCTAATCCACCATCTGTGGTTTTCACTTAAATGGCCATTTTCGCATATGCGATTAAAAACCTCGCACCTGCGCCACTGCAGGTGCACCCACTTTACCGCTTCTGTGGTTCCTGATAATATTCCTCTTGGTCGCATCTGCGAGCATCGCACCTGCGGCCTCCCAACCGCAGGTGTGGTTATGACAACAATAATATGCTTCAGCTGTCCCAACTCAACTTCAAACCTTCCGCCAACCATCCGAAATTACCTCGAGGCCCCTGGGACCTCAACCAAAAGCACAGACCAGTCATATACTACTACCCAAACTTATACCAATCTTCGAAATACCTCAAACAACATCGAATCCATCAAATCACATCGAATTCAAGCCTAAGGTTCAAAAAATCTTTCGAATTCTACTTTTGATCAAAAAGTCTACCAACCACGTCCGAATGACTTGAAATTTTGCACACATATCCCAAATGACACAACGGGCCTATTGCAACTCCCGGAATTCCATTCCGACCACTATATCAAAATCTCACCTATCAACTGGAAAACATTTCGATCACGCTTCTAAGTCCCAAATCACCTAACAGAGCTAACCAAATCATAAAAATTTCGATCCAAGATTTTATACCAACAAGTCAAATTTTGGTCAAACCTTAAGCTTCAAACTAAGAACCGTTTCTTCAAAATTCATTCCGGTTACCCTGAAAACCAAACCGACGATTTACATAAGTCATAATACATCATACGGGGCTAGTCATGCCCGAGAACTGGGGAGCAAAGTGCGAAAGCTCAAACGACCGATCGGGTCGTTATAATACATGATTGAAGGGTAAGACATAAGAAGATATGTTAATGTTACAATTGGACATCCATGGATAAATGGTTGAATTATAATATTCTTAGTTTTGTAGATATATTGACATTAAAAATTATTTTACATAGAAGTAAGGATGATTCTTTTCTTATATGAAATTAAAAATAAACTTGGCATTTTCTAAGAAGAAATTAAATTGTACAAATAAAATCACAACATCTCCACACTTCAAAATATAGATAAAAAGGGGTAAAAAGAAGTTCCTGATTTCGTTTGGTAATCAGCAAATTTTTTCCCATAACAAAAGTTAGAATTTACTTTTTAAGTAGATTATTTCTATTTAAAAATATTTGAGTTTTCTGTAAGTTTGATAAATGATGAATGGTGGTCCCAGCTAGCTCAGTTGATAGCAATCTTGATCATAGAAGTGCTCGTATACCTAATTGTGAATTATGAGACTTGTGTGTGTATACATATTCTTTTATTATTTTGGGAATGAAGATATTGTCTTATAGCTCATAAAAAATTGATAAGTGACAATGTAAGTCTATAAATAACTAATAATTTAATGTTTTATGATAAATAGTTAAATTTATAGAGAAAATGAAGAAAGATGTCATATGTTAGAATAACCGGAGAAAACTTAATGACGTTTTTCACAATTGACTTTGTCTAAAGTTGGATACATTTTCTATTAAAATTAGGACGTAATAAATGATGATATCATTTATTGGTCAACAAAACAAACTGCAATCTTTTAAATCTTAATTTTTTATTTTCTCCAAAAAAGAAAATATATTATTTTTGAGTCGCAGTTTGTGTGTATATATATATATATACGGTTTTGCTAACCTACTACACAGTTGTAGTAAGTTAGCATTGTATGCATATTTGATTTCGCGAAAATACCCTCATTATTTAAGGGCCACCAAATTAAGCTTAACGGTTTTTTTGTCCTTTTCCAAATCCCAAAAAAACCCAAATAAATCTGATTTCTTTCCTGTCAGAAATCCCGTTAACTCTTTCCTCTTCTAATCCTAATCAGCTGGCAGAGATGAATTCCTTGAAGTCTAAGCTTCATTTTCGACTTCCAATATTAATTTTATAAGCCCAATCTACATCTCGAAGAAGTTCTATAATCCCCCAAATTTTTTCTTTTCTTTTCAACTTAATGTCGATTTTTTTTATAGATCTTCCTGCAATTTCATCTATGATTCAGGATTTTTTATATTATAGAAGTAAAATTGATGGAAAACATAGAGACATCGACAGTGGTGGTGGTACCACAACGTTCTAGTGTTGGGTCACTGTAAGCACTCCTTAAATTTGTACCAGTCTCACAATTTTGGAGTTAAAGATAAGTTCCGAATGCTTTTTTTAATCATAGTAAAGTTTTAATCTTGGGTCAAAAATAAATTTTTTAAATCGAGATGTACATTTCACGGAGAGGTTTACTCTCACAAATATTTTCTTACCTCTGTTTTCTTACTTGGTTGTGGAATCCTATATAGGAAGTTCTTGTTGCAGATAATAGTGACTTCTTTCATAATTTTCTATTGCAAAATTCTATTTTATGATAGATACACTTCTGATTTGCAAGCTCTTGAAATTATCTAGACAGAACGTTTTGATAATCAAGTATTTTGTAGGGTAGTTGCGATGCAAATTGAGGGTGATGACAAAGTAAAAAAAATTTTCCAACCTCTACAAGTATTACCCATTGATTGTTTGTCTTAGCTTTTACAAGCTTATGATTGTACAAATCATGAATTGGAAACTGGAGGGTGCGACACTTTAATCTCACAAATATTTTTTTACCTATGTTTCTTTACTTGGTTGTGGAATCTCATATAAAAAATTCTTATTTTTTATCTGCTAAGAAGCCTTGTATTGTATTTTGTTGGTCCACCAGGGGGTTAGGAAGACATTGTTGGCTTCATCAATTTTAGTTGCATTGGCCAGAAAGTTTGTATGCATCTTCCTTAGTGGTGTCAAGGATAAGACTAGTATTAGAGGTCATCGGAGAACTTATATTAGAAGCAGAATGAACACTCTGCTAGCCTGATGCCACTTTTAGTATTTATTGCGATTTACATGTGCTGCTTGTCTAACCATTGGACATGGATTCACATATTTATACATGATTCTTTATTGTCAAAGAATTACCTCTTTCGTTTTCATTTTAGTTGTTGCTCGATCGCTTGTTCGCCTTAATGAAATAAATAATAATTAAGATTTGCAATATTAATTATGATTTACAATGTAGGAATATTTTTTAATTTGTGATTGTCTATTACAAAGACATTAAGATCTGTTATATGCTCTCACGAACTATGTTTTACAAACTAAAATTTTTCTTTCCAACATCTGCAGAGATTCTCAAGTTGCAACTTATTTTTATCCATGGACTGATTGTCTCAAGTTTTATAAACTTACAATTGTACAAAGCATGAAACTAAGAAGCTGGAGGGCGCAACTACAGAAACATTTGATACTACAGAAGCTCTACAAGTTTTCATATTCATAACACTTTTAATTGTTAAAATAGGGAGGAGAGTCGCCTCTAATATTGTTTTGTATATAAATTAGTAGTTGATTTATGAATTTTGTAAGTATTGGAGGTTAGGCGAAAAGTCCCCCTTGTCTTGTAGTCATCTTAAACATTTTAAGAAATATAGAATAGATTCTTTTAGTTACTAAAAAAGTTTCTATCCATAATCAAAAAAGGAGTTGTTGCAATTTTTGATTTCTGCAGTACAATCTATTAACAATGATAATCTACATTAACTTTTTTCAATGAGGAAACGGACTCCATAACAACTGGATCACCTCATAGCTTCCTTGTCCATTCGTTTTGAAACCTACAACACAAAAATTTTGATTTTAATTTATATACATTATGAATATTTAGCAATTTAACAAGAGTTAAATATAATGAAATTACACTTACTTGTGGGGAGATTGAGATATTGGAATTTCAGTTATTTTTCTTTTCAGTGGAGAATTTCTTGAGTCATGACCAGTTCCACCACAATTAGGAACATGGCACGAACTTATTTTTTTAGCAGCCTCAACACCACCAATTAACTTTTTCCCTTTCTTTCTTTCTTTTGCCTGAGATTGTTGGGGATTTTCAATATTATAATCTTCATCTGGAGAACTATGTTCTGTATATTGACTAATATCAACATGTTCATGCTCATCAATGATGTGCTCATTTTCAGGAAGACATTGAACAACTTGCCTCACTCTTTTTAATTTCATTTTGGCACAATCAAGGCGACATTTCATCTTTACTGATTCACGAGTCAAATCTCTAACTATAGATTGAAGATTTTGGAACTCATTATCATCTTTACTCAGATTCATCATATGAGAAAATTTTAGTACCAATGAATTTTCTTGCCTCCATCTAGCCAACAAGTACTTCTCTGGTAACGTGAAATAATATTCAATATTGGTAGAACGTTCAGATTGAATAAAATTCCTGATATCCTTGTCAGTAAAAGATAATTGGCCTACATCGATACCCTTTTCTAGTTCAGCACTCTTCGGATTAAACTCATTGAACATCAAGCTTTTGCAAGAAGTGTAATCCTCTTTTGATCAATAATATCAATATTTCGATAAGCAGGAAGAAATTTCACTTCCTTATCATTCAATAGTTCATGGTTGTGGATATTATCAAAATACACCACCATCAATGAGTGACCCCATTAATGATTTCTTTAGCAAGACACATCTTAGCATTACAATTGCATCTAGAAAATTTTCATCTCGTTGTCACTCTTTTTCTGTAACCTTCTGAGGACGAGGACTACCGACTCGATGACATACATAATCTCTCTTATAAATTCCCATAGGACCTGTACTTCCAAAGTAGCGATCGCGTCTAACTGAGAAACCAATTTATTTAGAAAAATTTATATTGCAATTATAAGCTTCATCGTCACTATTGAACACTTTGCCCTTGTATAAATCACTATTACTCATGTCGATATTTTCATGTCTAAGTTCTTCATCTGATCTTTCAGTAATTTCTCCATTAATATAATATTCATTATCACCATAAGGACTGACTTCTTGAGACACCTACTGTAAAATCAGTTGAAGTATTATTAAGCACCTATATTTAAAGCCAGCAAAAGTATACAATTTTATCAATACAGATTGTTTGATTCAGAACTAGGACAAATAAAATGGAATAATTTGGCGCATATACAAATCGAAAGAAAAAAAGTTATAAAAGATTACACAATATTTTTGAATAGCAAAAGACGAGACATAAAATATTAAACATTTACCTTCATTAGAATATTTATCAAGGTTGCTGGCAAGAAAAGTTAGTGGAACCAAAAAACCCTTTTAGAAGATATAAAAGATCAGATTTTGTTAGGTTTATTTTTTGGGATTTGGGGAAGGACAAAAAAGCCCTTAAGCTTAATTTGGTGGCCCTTAAATAATGAGGGTATGTTTTGCGAAATCAAAAATGCATACGATGCTAACCTACTACAACTGTATAGTAGGTTAGCAAAACCCCATATATATCAGTTTCGATTTATGTAAGGTTTTTAAATTGTAGTATTTTAATTCTTTTTTCAACTCAGTCCTTCATTTATAATTCAAATGATGATATATATTATTATTCCCCATTATGATCAAATGTATCGCTTGTGTTTTCTAACCTATGCTATTTGATTTTCCTATATATCATATCAATATTTATTAATGGAGTAAATATAAACAAATAACACTCAGATATATTAATTAATAACTTATAAAAGAATTTGAAGTAACAGTATGAATGGTTTTTAAGAAAATGAAAATGAAATTGCTCGTATCACAAGCTCTCATTAGTTGCGTCAATACATGAAAATCTATCTACAAAAAATTTAGAAATAAAAGTAGGGGGACTAAAATTCTATGACGATCCGACCCATCGTCTCGTGAGTTACCACCCCGTTCTTTCCATTTTCTGTTTCTACATGCTTTGTTATCCGTGTCATACGTAGTCGAGTTGATTTGGCGTGATTTTGATAAGAAATGAGACACTTAGTCTCTTTAAGGAAGGCTTAGTTTGGAAAAGTCAACCGGGAGTTGACTTATGTGTTAAAGGACTCGGATGTGAATTTCGATGGTTCAGTTAATTCTGGGAGGTGATTTGTGACTTAGGAATGTGATCGGAAGTGGTTTTGGAAGTCCGGAGTAGAATTATGCTTGAATTGGCGAAGTTGCTCTAATGGTAAGCAACCCCCACTTCCAACTGAGAGGTTGTGAGTTCGAGTATCCCCAAGAGCATGGTGGAAAGTTCTTGGAGGGAAGGATGACAGAGGTCTATTTGGAAACAGCCTCTCTACCCCAGGGTAGGGATAAGGTCTGCGTACACACTATCCTCCCCAGACCCTACAAAGTGGGATTATATTTGGGTTTTGTTGTTGTTCTTGTTGTTGGCGAAGTTAGTATTTTGGCAATTTCCGGTTGATAGGTGAGATTTTGATCCGGGAGTTGGAATAGAATTTCGAAAGTTGTTGTAGCTTCGTTAGGTAATTTGGGATGTGTGTGCAAAATTTTAGGTCATTCGAACGTGGTTTGGTCGAGTTTTTGATCGAATGCGTGTTTTAGAAGTTTTAAAGGAACTTAGGCTTGAATTCGGTGTAATTTGATGATTTTGGCGTTAGCTGAGGTGTTCTGACGATTGGAGCAAGTTTGGATAATGTTTTAAGACATGTTGGTGCTTTTAGTTGAGGTCCCGGGGGACTCGGGTGTATTTCGGAAGGTTAACGGATCGATTTAGGGACGAAAAATAAAGCTGCTGCATTTTTTTCACAGCACTGTGAACAATAGTTTTGAACAGTGCCATGAACAGTGCCCATGAATAGTACCACGTAACAGTTCCCGCAACAGTATCCGTGAATAGTACCCCATGAACAGTAACATGGGTGAATAGTACCCCATGAAAATTTCTGGCAGCTTTTTTTTTCAAGTGCTGAAAATGGGACAAACCCAATTTTCATTTTCACCGATTTGGAGCTCGGATAAGGCGATTCTTCAGGAGATATTTGGAGAGAACAATTGGGTAAGTGTTTTTAACTTAATTTTGGTTATATTACTTGAATCTATTACTAGTTTTGGTGTTTAATCCGTAAATTTTGATAGAAAAGGTTAGAAAACCCTCTTGGATAGAATCATGGATTTGAGGGTCGAAGTGTGATGGGAATTGGATAATTTTGGTATGGTTAGACTCGTGGTGAGATGATGAATCCGATGATATTAATTTTCTAATTATTCGAGACGTGGGCCCGGAGCTCGGGTTTTCGCTAATTTCATGAATTTTGGCATTTTTCGATTATTTGGATTGGGCTTTGTTCCCATAACATATTATGACGTATTTGTTCTAATTTTGGATAGATTCGACGCACGTGGAGGCCAATTCAAAGGGCAAAGGCATCGCGAGTTAAAGAAATAGCCGGTTCGAGGTGAGTAATGTTTGTACATGACATCTTGAGGGTTTAAAACCCCGAATTTGCACACCATAGTGCTTTATTGAGGTGACTTGCACGCCGGATAGCGAGCGTGGGGTGGGGCACCATTGGGAATTGTGACTTGGTCCGTCCCGATTGATGAGATTACTGCGTATTTGACTGAAACTACTTGTTATCATCATAATTTGGGCTGATTGCCATATTTGGGCTTCGTGCAAATTATTTGAACCCTTCGGGGATTGTTGTCGATAATTCCTCACTGATTTAATATTTGAACTCAGTCATGTATTTTCCACAGTTTTAAAAACTCAGCCAAGTTATTATGCCTTAAACACTCGAAATGATATTACTAAAAATATTTTTGCGCTGAGCATCATGTTTTATTGTTTCCCGAGTGGCTTGGGGGATTATGTGTCACGACCCAATTCCCAAACCTAGTCGTGATGGCGCCTCTCGTGAAAACAAGGCCAGCCAACAGAACAACAATGCCTTATTTAACAATTAATAACTATAAATGAGCAAATAATACGACTTATTAGCATTAATAACTGATATTTATCGCTCAGCACAACCCAACTGAGGTGTCACAAGTCACGAGCATCTAAGGAGTAGGAACACTACTATAGGGCCAAAAATTTATATATACAAGATAAAAACCGGAATTCAAAGATGAAGTGTGGTGCCGCGAACGCTGGCGGTCACCTTGCTCAACTACCTTAGTAAGGCCTTCGGTCCGCTAATAACCCACTACCGTGTGAACAATACCTGTAACTGCACGCGAGGTGCAGGGAGTAAAGTGAGTACTTCCAACTCAGTGGTAATAAGAGTAAATAATAACTGAGCGGTAAGAAATCACATAAAAATACTCCATCATGCTATATATTACAGTACAACCTTTTGAACAAAGTAGTAAAACCGTGAAAATCTTTTAGAAAGATCTAGCTCAGTTTAAAAATCTCTTTTGAAAATATCTTTTTCCAACAGTTAAGCAAATGAATGTGGAAACACGTAGTGCAAGTCAGCACAAAAGCCAGCCTCTCGGGCACAAAGAAGTATGCAAAAATGAGCTCATAAAACTCGCCCCTCAGGCAATATTCTTGTTCCTGGTCAGCAATTGTTACCTGATCCTTTTACATCATACAGTGTCATTGTTACCACTCTCTAAGATTTATCCTTTTTAAGAGTGATCAGACAATATCAGAACAACAAATAAACATCGCAAGAAATAACACAAACAACGAATAGTAAACAAATGTATGAATGCAGTGCAATGCACATGACGGTACACTCCAGTACCCACTGCGGCGTGCAGTCCGATCCATATAACGTCGACGGCGCTCACTGGGGGTGTGTACAGACTCTGAAGGGGCTCCTATAGCCCAAGCACTATAATCAAGCCATCTCGTGGCATTAACCAGGCCCTCGGCCTCAATATCAATACAGTATCGCTGCGGCGCGTAGCCCGAGCCTTCCATATATTCAGAAATCATTATAACACTGCTGCGGCGCGCAGTCCGATCCCTGCTCGGTCCAGAAATCACATAAGCCACTTGGGCAATATTAACATGATGGTCCTCAGCTCAAAACGTCAATAACATATTGTTTAAGTTTTCAAAACTTAGAAGTATGGCTGAGTTTGCAAAATAGTATTAAAACCTTGGACCGAGATCAAATAATATGCAAGTAATGCAAAAACAGTGATATCAATCCCCGAAGGATTTACATAGTTGGCACGAAGCCCCAAACATGGCAATCATCCCAAATTATGATGACAACAAATAATTTCAGTCAAATATACGGTAAAAATCAACAACCGGGACGGACCAAGTCACAGTCCTCTAACGGTGCTCTCCCCCACGCACATATCCGGCGTGCAAGTCACCTCAATACAGCACTATGATGTGCAAATCTGGGGTTTCAAACCCTCAGGATATTATTTACAAGTATTACTCACCTCGAACCGGTAAAATTTCTCGTTCATGACGCCTTTGCCCCTCAATTCAGCCTCCATGCGCGTCGAATCTAACCAAAATCAGAGCGAATGCATTACAATATGCTAAGGAAACAATACCCAATCGAAAACAATCGAAAAATATCAAGAATCTCGAAACTAGCAAAACCCGAGCCCTGGGCCCGCTTCTCAAAAAAATTACAAAACTCATATTAATGGATTCCTCATCTCGCCACGAGTCCGTACATACCAAGAACTCTCAAATCCGAGCTCAAATGACCTATCAAATTCTAATTTGAAATATTAAAACTCAAGGCTTAGCTTTACCCCTTTTTAATGAATTTCTACCAATTTCCATGGTAATTCTACCATAAACTTGAATAATTAGCCAAGGAACTTACCTCCAATCATTAACCCTTGAATCCCTCTTCAAAATCGCCTCCAAGCTCTCAAAAATCGCTCCACAATAGAGGAAAAATGACATAAGCTCGCGGATGAATTATTGATATAAACCCTTCTGCCACAACGATTTTTGCTTCTGCGCTTTAATTACCGCTTTTGTGGTTCCCCAACCGCTTCTGCGGTTTCTTCCAAAAATGCCCAGACCGCTTCTGCGATCCAAAATCGCATCTGCGATGCCCACTTTTACGGAAACCCCTCCGCTTCTGCGAAAATTGCCCAGGCCCTCAAAACCACTTTTGCGATCTCTTAGCCGCATCTGCGGAACCGCTTCTGCGGCTCCTTTTCCGCAGATGCGAAAATACCAGAAGCCAGGTGCACCAGACCTGCAACAAATATCAAGATTCTCCGTTTAACCACCTGAAATTACTCCGAGGCCCCCGGGACCTCAACCAATAGCACCAACACACCCCAAGACCTTATTTAAACTTGTTCCAATCATCAAAACACTATTGTTAACATCAAAGCCTAAGTTCTTCAAGAACTTCCGAAATGCACTTTCGATCAAAAACCCGACCAAACGATGTCCAAATGACCTGAAAATTTGCAGACATATCCAAAATCACCTAACGAAGCTACTGCAACTCTCAAAATTCCATTTCGACCCTCAGATCAAAATCTCACCTATCAACCGGAATTCGCCAAAATTCAAACTTCGCCAATTCAAGATTAATT
>MU665814.1:33691-63838 GCA_026770625.1 Nicotiana glauca
TCTTTCATTGGCGGATCTACTCTGGCAGCTTGTTCCCTCCATCGAAAACCGAACTCTCTAAAGCTTTCTCCCGGTTTCTTTTCAAATTTTAACAAAGAAAGTCGATCAGGGACTAATCAAAGGTCCAGACTCACCTTCCCTTCAAGAATCATGTGCCTACTCACTACAAAGGAGGATTATATTGTTTAGAAATCACACACTAAGGAATTAAAATACAACATTTCACTCACCCTTAGAACAAATTCTTATGCCACAAATAACACACCATAGGCTTGCCCGTAGTGTAATACTCGACTAATCGAGTTCATTCGGTCTAGAATCAAGTAGGACTTTATTGGTTGTAATGTTGGCTGCGAGATGGGTAGGATACATCTGGGTATAGTGATTACACCTCCCTAAGCACTCCACTACATTGTGTACTTTTAAACTCTTCACTTTATCACACGTTCCTTTCACCATTACATTATTGTGTTAACCCCTTCTTTTTCTTCTTAAGAACACTTTTTTCTTTTAATATCTGCCACCACTTTGATACTTCTCTTCTTTTCTTTTCTTTTCTTTTCTTTTCTTTTCTTTTCTTTTCTTTTTTTTTCTTTTTCTAGTGGCCTATAATATTGTTTATCAACCAGTGCACTTTTTCTTTTTATCCCCTTAATTCCACTTAACAGCCCAACCAACCATCCCACACTTATATTTTTCCATATCCGTTATACTTTGAGTGCTTCTAAGAGGCGATAAGGTTTAACAAAATAGGCTATTCAAACTCGGGTTAGGCTTGTAATGTGGTTTCCAAGAAAAATAGGCCTACAAGCTCAATGGGGTTAACTAGGGTATACACATTTAGGTGGGAACAAGCATACATAGAAGGGTTAAGCAAAGAAATGCCTATATCACTTTCCAAACCAAACAAGCCTACCGGTTCGCTTTGCACACATAGAGGGAAAGTTCTAGGCATTGAATATTAACATAAAATACACAACACCTCACTCATACATGGAACATGACTCAATTCAGTTAGGATCATCAGACACTCCGTTCTAAGTACTTGAGCCATTCAGGGACACACAATTTAAGGCCTTCTTTGAGTCAGCTAAAGATCCTAAGGGTCACAATAAAGCAGTCTTATTCAAGGTACCATAGAGTTAAGGGTCCCTATTTTCATTTCTCACCCAAGACTTTTTAAACTAAAAAAAAAAATAGCTACACCCAGTTCAAATAAAAATCCTTGGAAAAGAACCGTGGTCTAAAGAAAAACCAAGGGGGAGTTGATACACTACTTAATCAAATGAAAATCTTTTTTTTTTGTTTGACTTATGTCCCTCAAGAGACCCGTCGAGAGTGTCCGTCTTTGGGCCAAGTCGAATTTAACTAACATAAACCAACAATGTCAAACAACAAAACACACCATACAAAGTTATACAATTTTTTACAACAACAACCATCCCCCACCCTACACTTAACGCTTTGGCATGTCCCCATGTCAATGAATATAAAGCAGAGTAAGGTTAGGGTACTTCCCTGAAGCTTAATCCTGATCTGATACAGTGCTAGGATCGAGGTAACATGCTCGTCCTAGTGCCCAGAGCCAGCCCATGATCTTTTTCTCCGACTTGGCCTGTTAAGTAGTCAAATTGTCAACTCTGGTGCCCAGGTTAGTGACAAAAGTGCGAAGGCCAGCCATTTCTTGCTCTAGGGCTGTCAAGCGGGTAATTTGGAGGGCCTGTGATAGGTCCGCCTTATCAGATCTAGGCTGTGGTGGGGCGGAAGTGACCTTAGCATCATCATCAACTACCACTACCGGCTCTCTCCTCACTGTGATCTTGCTAGCCCAGAATGGGGCTTTCACTGGCAATTTCCCATCTACTCTGGGATTTTTAGGGACTCGTGCAGCTTAAAGCCTAACCGGAAAGTATCCAAGTTTCCAGGAAGAGATATCGGCTGTATGATGCCCTGTAACGAGGCACCCAAGCCTTTTCCGGGTAAAAATCCATTCTTTTTCATTTCTGAAGCCACCATGACAGATGCAACAGCTACTCAGGGCCTAGGAATACATTCTCCTTTCGGAATTTTGGCAACTGACACTGTGTCCAAGACTTGGTAAACCTATGGACCTTTGTCGTCCTCAGCTTCATCAAAAGGCATAATGGTATTACATGAATTATCCTCTCCATGCACAACATTTTCCTGTCGGTCCCATTTGAATTTGACCATCTGATG
Organism: Nicotiana glauca; assembly: GCA_026770625.1. NCBI lineage: Eukaryota > Viridiplantae > Streptophyta > Magnoliopsida > Solanales > Solanaceae > Nicotiana > Nicotiana glauca. The sequence continues at coordinate 35,909 of MU665814.1, forward strand.
CAAGGTAGACGGCACAGCTTTTGCGGCATAAATCCAGGGCGACCCAATAAGAGATTGTAGGAAATAGCCACGTCGGGCACTTGGAACTCCATTGTGAATTCAACTGGTCTTATTGTCAGTTCTAACACGATGTCCCCAGCCGTGTCCTTTCCTCCTCCATCAAATCCTCGTACGCAGACGCTATTCTTGTGGATTCTCTCATTGTCTACTTTTAATTTTTCCAGGGTGGAGAGAGGGCAAATGCTTGCACTAGACCCATTGTCAATCAACACTCGAGTAACCACAGAGTCTTCACACTTCACTGTGAGGTAAAGTGCCCTATTATGCTCAGTACCTTGCAAAGGCAACTTATCATCAGAAAATGTAACCCTGTTAACCTCGAAAATCATGTTCGCTATTTTCTACAGATGATTCATAGAGATCTTATCCCGAACATGAGCTTCATTCAGAATCTTCATCAACGCCCGGCGATGCTCGTCCGAATGAATCAATAGAGACAGCAATGAAATCTACGCTGGGGTTTTCCTCAATTGTTCTACAATGGAATAATCTTGCGCATTTATTTTCTTTAAGAATTCTTTAGCCTCTTCTTCAGTTACAACCCTTTTTACTGGTGCTGGATTGTCTTTTGCTGCTTTAACCTTTCTCAACTCTTCAGAGGCAAAGCATCTCCCTGAACGAGTCAGCCCATGGGTTTCACAAACTTCTTCTTTAACTTCCTTCCCTTTGGACGTCACAGTCACTCGGTCGTAATTCCATGGGACGGCCTTTTCACTGACTATGGGCAACTAAGTCACTGGTTTAATGATAACCAGCTCCGTGTGGGCCCCTTTCACGATTAAAACAGGCTTGGCAACTGCTCCCGGTACCATCACTTTGACTGGTTTTTGTTTTACTGCATTACTATTCAACGGCTCCTTCTTTATCACTCCCACCGATTTCCTAACTGTCCCTCCTTCCTTGATCAATTCTTCCTCAATGGTTGGTTTCTCATGGGACCTGGCCTTACTGGCTTTGATCATCATCACGGTTTGTGACGGCTTCTTATATTCCCCCTTTTGCACTAACTCAATCATATGAGTCTCATGATGGGTTAGGAATGGATTCTGAGTGATGTTCAGTGTGTCTGGAGCCTGCACTTCAATTTGACGGGTATCAATGAGCTCCTAGATAGCCGTTTTCAAATGCCAGCACTTCTCTGTATCATGCCCTGGGGCACCCGAGCAATACTCGCAATTCACCAAATGGTCCAGGTTCCTTGGAGGAGGATTTGGTATTTTGGGTTCAATCGGACTTAATATGCCCAATTGTCTCAATCTGTGGTATAAGCTGTGTAAGATTCTCCCAATGGTGTGAAAGTTTTCTTCTTCTGCAGCCTATTATTCTTGGAAGCAAGGTTGGGTCGAAAACCGGGTCTAGTGGGGTTTTTGTAGGCTCTCGGAGGTGGATATGTGTTTTTGAGTATGCTAGGTATTTTGCGGGGTGGGTACACGCCATGGAGTCTGAGGTTGAGGGTATGTTTGGGCGTGGTGGACGGAGAAATGAGGGGTGGAAGGTGGATAGTAGTGTTGTGGCGGGCCGTATGGGTTGTGTGGGTAGGTTTGGGGATGGGGGCGTGGTTGGTGGTAATATGGTGATGGACCCCTGGACCAAGCTCTTGATTCTATTACTGTAACATCTTCCTTTTTCTTCTTTCCCAACGCCCCTCCAGTGCCACTCTGGATGGCCTGGGTAGTTGCTTTAATCGCTGAATAGCTCATAATTTTGTTGGACTTGAGACCTTCTTCCACCATGCTTCCCATTTTCACTACCTCGTTAAAATTTTTCCCAACTGCTAACACCATATGACCATAATAAGTAGGCTCCAAAGCCTGCAGAAAATAATCCACCATTTTGCCTTCCTTCATCGGAGGATCAACCCTTACAGCCTGCTCCCTCCACCAAAATCTGTACTCTCTAGAGATTTCTCTGGGCTTCTACTCGATTTTGGTCAGTAAAAGACGATCAGGGACAATCTCTAGGTTGTATTGAAAATGGCCTGCAAATGCTTGGGCCAAATCATCCCATGTGTACCATGGGGCATGATCTTGCCGCGTGTACAATTCCAAAGTGGCACCAGTGAGACTTTGACTAAAAGATTCCATTAATAACTCATCATTCCCCCCAGCGCCTCTCATCTTGCTGCAAAATCATCGCAAATGGGCTACTGGGTCACCACGTCCATCATACAGATCAAACTTTGGTAACTTGAATCCCGCAGGCAATTGGACGTCAGGAAACAAGCACAAGTCTTTGTAAGCGACACTCACTTGTCCTCCTAGACCTTGCGTATTTCTGAATGATTGTTCCAAGCTTTTCACCTTCCGTATCATTTCTTCCTACTCGGGGTTTTTAGGAGGCTTCTCTTCTTCAGCTAAGATATCAAGACGGGGAGTATAAGGATATGGTTCTGGTGGTTTGAAGGTGGGTTCCGGTGGGTAATAGTGGGTTTCCTGGGTTTGAAACAAGGGTTCACTAGAGGATCTCTGTAACGTGGTGGGTGGAGGAGCACGGGAGTGGTTGGAGTTGGAGGACATGGGATTTGTTTGGGTGGTGGAGGTGGTGGTGTTTGGGAAGTAGTTGCTTAGTATTGCTGGTAAGAAGGGTGGGCCAGAGAGGAATTAACTGTAGGAGGATCTTGTGGCTGAGCTAATGGTGGGATGTAGGTAGGGTTAGCAATGTAAACTGGTAGTGGGTGTCCCATTGCCCAAGCCTGGTACATTTCGGCCATCTGTTGCTTCAACTTATACATCTCCTCTTTCATGGCGTTGACATCCACAACTTCTTCCTCCCTAGATGGGTCGACGATGCTTACTTGTAACTCTTGGTTGATCATTTTTTACTTATCTTTAGAGCGGGTGTTGTATGAGTGGGTTGCCAGAATGCCAGTCAACTCGAACCACTTGCCTGGCTCATCATCAACAACAACGTTGTTAGCGGCTAGGGTATTAACAAATAGATAACCACACGTTTGGGGAATGAATGCACCTAGGCAGTTAGAGGTTTCTAGTATGCATTTGCTTGACCGCTTGCGTCATCTCGGCTTTATTTATTCCCAACTGTGACTTCTTTCTTTTATTCTGGCCTTTGTTTTTTGTTTTGCCATTGTTTCTTTGTTTTCTTGTCCTGTCCTGTTTTCTTTTATTTTTCCGCTCTTCTTCTCTTTTGGCGTTTTATTCTCATTGCATTTTCTTTTCATTTGGCTATGGTCGGGTCCTATGGAAATTGCCTATGTATCGTGACCGTTCCTGAATCGGGTCAAGGGTAGTTCTTGCCAATTAGTGTAAAATTAAATGCAAGAAATAAAAAATAATTTTTTCGAATTTTCATTAATGACAACTGTGATTACAAAACTACCAGACTATTTTTTTTTCATTTCCAAAAGAAATAAAATACAAAAAAGACATAAAAACAAAGTACAGACTCGACTTAACCTAGAAGTACATCAAAGCTTAAAACCTTGGGACCCGCGGGGCATCATTCGGCATCGCCGCGGCCCTGCGCAAGACCCCTTTGCAATTGCTCCAAATCCTTCATGACCTGTCGAACAAATATCATCATTGATGCAAAGAAAGTGGTACGACTCATCCGTTCACCGTCCTGGCAACTCTTGACGATATAGTGTGCAATGCTTCGGATCCTTTTCCTGATTTGGCCCTTTTCTTGGAGAAGCTGGCTTATTTGTTGGGTAAGGCCTTTAAGCACCTGGGAATCCTGGAGGTGAAGATCTTGTAGCAATTTTATTTCCCTTTGCATCTCGGCGATCAACTCATAACAACAGCCCCTCTCGCCCTGAAATTCTTTATCTCGCCGGGCCGCTTTTTCTTCTAGAGTATTCGTTTTCCTCCTCATGTTGGCGATAGTTCCCTCGTAATCTCTTTTCAATTGTTGTACGAACTGGGCTCTTTCTGCAGTCTTCTTGGCCCACTGTGCCCGAAGCCTCGCCATGGTTCCCTCGGACTTTTCTAATTCTTCTTGGCAGTCCGAGATTTGTCTCCTTAACCCTTTGATCAACATTTCATCAGATGGACTTGTTTCTTGGTTCCTAGCATCTATTTTCATTTGCTCAATTTGGGCTTTGAGTGCTTCATTCTCCTGAGCTAATTTCTTTTTATCACCCTCATCGGCTACAGCCTGCACACTCCTGTCAAATTGGAGATCCCGGACCTGCTGCTCCAACTGTCCTATTCTGGCTCGGTACTCACTACAATAAAGTGGAGATATAACGATATTTAATAAATGTCGTATTATGCTGTTTAAATGTCACAAATTTATTTACCGACATTTAATTTACATTTACATCAAATATCGTTAATTTCAATATCGGTAATTTTCCAACATTTAGGTAAATTTCGGTAAGAAATTATGACACTTACTTTACGACATTTAGGTAAATGTCAATACGAAATTATGACACTTATTTTACGATATTTAGGTACATGTCGATAAAAAATTTGCAACACTTACTTTGCAACATTTAGGTAAATGTCAATAACAAATTTATAACATTTAATTTACGATATTTAGGTAAATATCGATAAGAATGTTATGACATTTATTTTACAACATATAGAAAATGTCACTTAAAATTTTCAATAATTAGATTAATGTTACTAAAAAAATACGACATTTACGTATGATCTTCATAAAATGTCATATTGAAATATCGATATTTTGGTAAATGTCACTAAGAAAATTCATAACATGTACAAAATGTTGTTTTCACTTTATGTGAATGTCATTAAAAAAAATTAGTGACATCTTTTACAACATAGCAAAATGTCGCATTAAATATTTTGACATTTAAATTAGTGTCGCTATCATATTTTTTAGAATGTAAATAATAATATTTTGTTTAGTTTCATCATGAACACATTTACATTTACAAATATTAACTTTTATAACAAACATGAAATAAATGTAAAGCAAATATCTTTTAGCACAGTAACCAAAGAACAAAATAGCAATATAAAACATACTTAGTACAAGATAGATAATGTCAAATCAAATAATTTGTTCTCACCTAAAACCCAAATCTAACTAATCATAAAAGATAGTAATTTCAATGTGTAAATACTTTAAGATCGCTCCTAATTCGAATTAATTTTCCACAACTTCTAGACTAAATCTTATCAAAACCAACTCTCCACAAGTCAAGCTTTTCACTGCCAGTAATTGACATCACTTCCTTCAAGAATGCTGCACAAGAAGTCACAAGAAAAAAAAAAGGAATTATACCTTTATAATAAAGTGAATTCTTTCCTCCTCTAAAATAATTGGAATACCAAAAATAATAACAGATTCATGTTCTAAAAGAGAAACAAAATGATAATTAATATAATACTAGCAACTGGAGAGAAAAAAACAGACAACGTAAAGCAAAAAATCCAAGAAAGTGAACGCAACCGCCCAAGAACCTTGTAATTTTTTCACACTTACCCGCTTCTTTTTCTTTGTGCCAACTTCACTAACTCCAGTCTTCTTAATTATGTTAACCTGAGAAGAAATATTAGATTGGTTACTATGGTAGTTTACAAAATTTACAACTTAAAAAATTGTGAATACAAGATATAAAAAAACAAAACAAAGTCATATAATAAATTTTATTTCCTAATATGATAGCGTTTCAATCATAGATCTTTATTTCCCTCATCTAGGCAAGGGTCATCAACTTACTCTTTTTTTCAAGTTCTACAACAACAACATACCCAATATAATCCGACAGAGATGTAATCATCCTTCATTTCATGTTGTTTGGTACAACCAAAGGGAAGTAAATAACAGTCCCTTCTAATTCTATCGAATTGAGGAAATAAAAGACTAACATGGAATGTTATGAAAACATCCAGTTTTACTTCACCTCATCCTTTATAACAGAAAGAACAGGAAATGTCTCTTACATGTCCTCTTTTTACTTCCCTAACCTGCCTTTACTTTTCTAATCCCAGCCAAAAGTGTAAAAACAAGCATGTACAGAATGTGATGCACTTTTTGCATTTTCGGATGAAAGTCCATGAATTATTTACTTCTGGAAAGTGCCTAAGTTGTCATGCCGTACATGGCTGGAGGTTCCTGCCTCCACATACTGAAGGCTGCTCATCCTATCCTGATGGTCTCAGACAGGTGGTTATTGCAACAGTCTTATGCGAAGTGCTAAAGGGGTTGGAATACCGTCATGATCATGGTTACAATCAACCCGCTAAGACAGAGTTTTGTACATGCAGATGAGCACCTTTAAATCTTAGTAAAGCAGGAAAATCTTCCAAGTTCTACAAGAGGCTAAATACCTTATGTAGGAGGGTAAAATCATGCTTGATGGGAATCTTATCAATTAACAAAAAGAAAAAAGAAGCTAACTTATTCACCGCTGCAACAGGAATGCCACCATCATCATCAAATACAAGTTTAAAAAATGCAACTCCATCCTTGAGAGGACATACTCATAATATTTTTAATTGTAAAATAGCTTCTGTACTTTAAAATGAAAATTGACATGTTCCATCAGTGGTGGAGATTAAAGCTGGTCCACTCATATTCAGAACTTTATACCACAACCAAATGATCCCTTAGACATATTAAGCTGGTCCACTCATATTCAGAACTTTATACTAAAAATATGTACAATAAAGGGATCAAAGAACATCTTTAATCTCCACCACTGATGGAACATGTAACTAAAGTGAAAATTGACATAGTTAAAATTACACTTTCGAATGTATGCAGCAAAAGATTTAGTTAAAATGAGTTTACGAACTCACCATCTTTGTGTGAACGAGTAAAACGGGTGATAGTGATTGTTGGTAATCGTCCATTGAGTTATCAGAAACCTATCACAAAAAAGGAAGATTACAACAGTTAAAAGAAAACCAAATTACAAGATTATCTTAAATAGAATAAATTTTTGCTAAAGAGCACAATATTTTTCACCTGGTCATCACCCGATAATTTCTTAATTGAGCCAATAGTAATACCCAATGATTCTAGATATGCATGTATCCCAAGCTTTACTTTATCGTCTATTTTTGCATCCATATCCTTTGATGCTTCTAACATTTTTTCCCCCAACGTTTTTATTTCTTCTTTTGCTTCAAATAACTTTTTCTCCGTCGCTTCTATTTCTTCTTTTGCTTCATATAATTTTTTTTCCATTGCAATTCTCATAGCGGAGGTAGCTTTTTCAACTTTTATCTCAACCCTTCTATCAAAATCTCTTTGCTCAGCCTAGGATCGCTTATATGCAGGGCCATAAACAAAACTTGGAGTTGCTCCTGTTCCTAAAGTTTGAACATTTTCATGAGTGTCTGGTCCCATAACCTGTGCATACACATCATTGGGAGCACTTTCAGGGACATTTAGCTCGGGATACACCTTAGCAAGTTCATCCATTTCTTTCTTTTGGAAAGAAAAGGTAAAACAATACAAAGTTAATAAAATTTTACATTGGAAAGAAAGTAATTCATATTCACAAAGAATGGGAATTTACCATAGTTTCCTCAGCTATCTCATTTACTGGTTATTTATTCTTTCTCGTATGTGTTTCTTTGAATACGTCGATACGACTTGGTTTTACACCATTCTTTTTTGACATCTGTTTAAATAGTAAAAAATTTATTGCAAATATATTCAAGAAAATAAGTATTGATATATAAATTGCAGAAAGCTTATAGTAACTATGGCATACATCATCTAATTTGAGAATGACTTTTTCTTCCTGATGTATGTGGCATACTCAACTTCCTTCGACTTTCTTTGTTCCTCTCGCTCTTTTCCTAAAAAAGTTACACGTAATTTTATGTATTAGAGGTAATTCATGTCAAAACATCATACCAAAGAATAAAACTTTTAAAAGAAAAAGAGAAACAATTACAAGAATTACAGAGGAAAAGCATAAAAATATTTAAAGGAAAAAGTATGATCCGCAAAAGGAATGCGCTAATAGCATGTTCTAAGAGCAAAAGAAGATGTTTGATGCTCGGAGAATACCTTTGCTTCGTTAGAGCTCCGATAATGAACTAATGCACGCCACTGGTCTTCTTCTACCCTGTCTGGACGTTTAGCTAAGCGCTCGATATCGTTGTTGTATGGCTCATAACCAATCATTTTTGTTTTTGCTTCATGCTTCCATTCTTTCCATTTAGATCCAACTGATATCATCAACATACGTCTCATATCCTCAGTTGCATCAGTATTTTGCTGCAAACATCAAAATAACACATGTATAAAAGCATAAAATCAATAAGCATCTTAGTATATAACCTTTTTCTTTAATTTTCTAAGCACCTTAATATGAGCCCATATCCTATTCTTGTACAGTTTAGGCACAAGCCTCCAATCTTTATGATTTAAAGGAGCTAAAATGCCATTTTAGCAGATGTTTTAGATGACATGAATAATCTTTGAAGCCTCGGTATCAATAGGAAGTATCTAAACACCTTTGCTGGAATTTTTGAAGTTTCCAAACTGCCAGATTCACCTACAAATTGTTTGTATCTTGGAGCTTTGCAAAACTTACAATCAGTTCGATTATTTGTCTCACTCCAATACATCATACAATCATTTAGACACGCATGTATTTTTTTGTATTCCAGTCCTAAATCTTTAATAATTTTTTTGCATCATTAAAGGACTTAGGTAATATTTCACCTCAGGAAACACATCTTTTAACAACTCTAACAACATGGAAAATGAATTGTTACTCCACCCATTGAGACACTTTAAATGTAATAGACGAACAAGAAAAGAAAGAAGTGAATATTTGCTTCCAGGATATAATTCATGCTCAGCTTCTTTCAATAAGTTAAAAAACTTTTCAGTTTTCTTATCAAATCCCACATTATGTTGATTTTGCCCACCAAAACTATCACCATGAGTGTCCATATTAATAAAGTCAGTAGTAGTAGGTACTCCAAAAGCATCATGCACCAAGCTTTGTATTTCATCACCTATATCTAATCTATCCACGGACATTGATGAAGATGATGTCTCACCATGAAAAATCCAATTAATGTAACTAGATAGAAATCCATCAACTATAATATGTTCAACAATCAACTCTTTCGGGATAAATTTCATATTACGACACTTCCGACATGGACACAAGATTTCAGATGCATTAGGCCTATCTAATGAGGCAAAATGAAGAAACTTTTTCGCTCCATTCTCATATAGAGGATCATTCCTATTCAATATGTTTATCCAACTCTTATCCATTAAGAATAACCTATACATATAGCAAAAAAATCATCTAAAAAAGAGTGCTTATAGATAGAAACTAAAAAGAGCATATCACATAATACGAATATATATTATAATTTATACACTTTACTAATGACTATACAAATGTATTCACTCAGAGCATGGAAAAAAATACATCTAATTTCTTTATTTTTTTCAAGTGAATATTACAAACTAGTTCACTCTATCTCCACAATATTTAATAATTTAACATGACTATGCATAATCAAACTATAGAATAACATAAGCATCTATCCAACAAATAGCATACACTCAATAGCTTCACTTATATGTCTAATTTTTCTCCCTCTCATGATCTATAATTGCTCAAAGATAAAGAAATTTTGAATGGCTTCTTCAGTTTAATTGTTCGGAGTATTACAATTATCTATTCTGTGAGTTCCATTCCTAATAGGTAAGTCATAACAAGAGGTAAAAAGGAGGTACACACAGGGACGAGTCAAGTTAATGTTAATTTTGTTCAGAGAAATGATTTTTATTATAATTAAAATGACCTAAGCATTATATCCACCGAATTCGTCATAGTTACAACAACATCAATAGTTTATCACGTACTTTGATTTATAGATAATTTTAAAATGCCAATCACAGTATTATTCTTTTTTATCTGTTGGGTTGGATAATTGGATTAAAAGTAAATGCATGTTTACCTATTTAATTAAAATTAACAAGGAAAGAACTCCGCAATTAAGAAATATTCAAGAACTTAATTCCTGAAACCAGCACTTAAACCAAGCATTTGAAGACACTTTTGCAGGCCCAAATATAAGTCAAAAAATTGGCTGGCTTCATTGAACGCCTAATTATACCCATTTATCAGCACTTTCTCACGTCTTGTTGGAACCAAAGCTCCTCTTTTTTGTCAATAAATAACCACATACACACTCTCTCATTTTACCTTCCTCTTAGCTTTAGTACACTATTCAAAGAAAAATTATAGATTTTCCTTCAATTGTTGCAGTACTGTACTTCTGCCAAAGCTATGGCTGAGCTAGAGAAAGAAGATATGGTGCCTAAACAAGATTACTTATCTTGAAACATGAAGTGGCGTTATCCCTCTGCAATATTTGACCAACATACACAGAGGATGCACATTTACCAAATCATACCCGAGTCTATTATACAACTTAAGATTTGATTTCATATGAATGCTAGAGCACAGAAAAAGACAAGCAAATAACTAAATCAACATATTGCAACACTGCAAACTTTTAATAAAGACCCAAAAATACACTAAAAAAATCAAAATCAATCTACCACTAAAAATTGAAAATCTTATATCCAACTTTATATATGTACTAAACAACAAACACCCAGAAACACACCAAAAAAATCAAAATCAATCTACCAATCAATACCTAAAGAGAAAACTGTTAATTCAAATCTGAATAATTAAGAAAAATAAAGAAATTTGTTAACCCAAAGCCGAACAACTAAGAAAAAGAAAGATATATGTTAACTAAAGTGGGTACCTTGAATTTGTAGAAAATAACCTTTGTGAATCTTAGTAGCAAAAGCCTCAGAGATTTTTATCTCCAAATATCTATTATAGCACAGTGGAATGCAAAAAATTAGATTTTTGGTAGAATTCTAACTAAGGAAGTAAAACTATATTTTTTAGAATTGGGTGGAGGGAAGCAAAATTCTTACCGCCAAAATTTTTTTCTTCTAAATCTCCAATACTCTCCATACATAGCTCCTTTTGAGTCTTGGGATGGAGGGAGCGGACATGAGAAATTTTGGCTAAACCCAATTTGAGATTTTGAGCCAAAATTGATTTTAGATTGAGAGGAGATAGGGGATAGGTCGTGCTTATAAGACTGCCTTTCTCAACTTTAGTCAATAAATGGTGGTTCCTTGGTTTCATATATATATATATTTGGTTTATTTTAAATATTTTATCTTTAAATTCAACATCTAGCAAGTATTAGTAATAATAATATATATTTTGACTAAATATTAATATTTTAATTAAAAGTTTTAAATCGGCAAAATATTTTAAAAAGCGGGGCATATGACGTGGGAATTTCACTTAGAGCCTGTTTGGATGGGCTTAAAAGCTGGTCATACCAGCTTTTAAGTCATTTTTTAGCTTATTGAGATGTTTGGCAAACTTAAAATTTGCTTAAAGGTCAAGTGCTTTTAAGCCAAAAGGTCCAAATTAAGCCAAAAGTGATAAGTTGGGTAATCCCAACTTTTTTTTTCTAGCGTAAAAGTCATCCCCTTTGACCAAGTATTTTACATTGCTATCCCTGATACTTATGTATAATTTCCAAAATACCCCAATCTTTTCTTTTTCTCCTTTCCTCCACCATTTTCAATCTCTGTTGCCATTAAACTTTTATCAATTTGTTGAAGTAGTAAACTTAAAGCCACCTGTAACTTTGTACATGTTTGATACATTTAAAATTTTATATACATTGTTTTGTTTTAGTTTCTTTTTGGTTCCATAACTTTTTTTTTAAAAGATTACTGTTGATTAATCCCTTATTTTTTTAAATTGGTGAAACTATATTCTAAATCAAAATTTTCAATGAGTCTACATGTTAACAAAGAATTTGAAGCTATGGGCCGAAAAAATTTTTTTTGGTGAAATAATAGATTATTGCATGTTATTTAAATAAATAATTTATATTTAGGCAATCAGTTTAAATTGAAAATGAACTAAATTATAATTTTTTTTGTATATGTATTAATTTAGAATAAAATATTATCGTAATCATTTTCTTTATAGTGTTAACAACTTTAAGAATATTTCAGTCATTTTAATAGACACAAGTGCTTACCGGCACTTATTTACCAAACACTTCAACAACTTTTTTTAAGTTTCAGCATTTTTATCCAAATACTTAACTGCTTATTTATAAAACAAGCTCCAGCACTTAAAAGTGCTTTTAAGTACTTATACTTAAAAGCCACTTTTTTTAAGCCAATCGAAACGGGCTCTTAATATCAGGGGAGGCGTGAGCCTCATGAATCTTTAAATTTTTAGTTCTATATATATATATATATATATACACACACACTAGAAAGTGCATTAAAAGTTTGAGAAAATCAAAGGATTAAGGAAACTCATAAAAATCAAAGTATCTGACATATTTTACAAGTATAACAATGCAATAGTCAAACTACATAATTGATTACTTCCCTAAAAGGTTAAAAGTTATAAATTATTATCAAACTACACATTTAATTACCTTCCTAAAAGTAATAATCAATAAACTTTATCATTCATTTGTTAATGTATTTTGAGGGTCAACACTATTAATTAGAAAATTGAATAGATGATTTACCTAGTATTTATTGAGCGAGCCCAAACGCAAGTGATAGGCATGTAGGATGCATAATCTTATGTTTGGGGTGCATGTAAGCCTCACAAATTAAGCCCTACACTTGAGTCGCCTCAAGGAATTGTGCAAATGCCTCGCCCATGAGCTAGTCCTGGACGAGCCTTTTAAAATATTAAGCAACAAGAAGAGAAATTGTCTATATTATAGCGTAATTATCACAATATTTTAATAAATTAAATATTAAACATAAAGGGTGTGATATTTTTTATAAAATAAAGAATGATTTAAAATTTAGAAAATATAGAGAAACTTCCAATTGTAGATGTAAATGTTCGTAGTTACCCACAAATAATATGACATTTAAAGTAAGGTCATATTTTTTTTATCATTTGTATCAAAAATATTTTTACAACATTTGATATAAGTGTCATAATTTTACTACAATTTGGACCAAATGTCATTGTTTTTATGACATTTTATACTAAATGCCGTCCTTTTACGATATTTTGTGTCAAATGTCTAATTTTTACGATATTTTGTAGCAAATGTCGTACTTTTTACGACGTTTCTTAAGAGATGTCATTATGTTGACGATATTTTGTATCAAATGTCGTTGTTTTAATGATATTTCCTATCAAATATCATTTTTTTACGACATTTAGTATCAAATGTCATTGTTTCTATGATAATTAATATTAAATGTCATAATTTTTACGATATTTTGTCATAAATATCAAAAAAAGGAAATTTTCCAATATTTATTTCAATAGTCACTAAATAAATGTCGTCGTATCCTCAATTTCTTGTAGTGACTCCTTTTCTTTTGCTTGCCAATCCCATTGAACCTAGACCCCATCGGTAAATTGCTGCACGTGTGGTCTTTTAGCGGGTCTCTCTGGGATTTGGAATCTTTTGCCGAACCACGTCAGATAGTTGGGATCTACCTCGCCTCTAGCTTGGTCCAGTATTATGGTTTTAGGCTCGAGGAACCGGCACTCATTCCATATCTTTCAGATTCTGCCTTCAGGAAATGCAGCCTTCTGGCCTAACTCAATAACTTGCTCACTCAGGTCTTCATCATTGTCCACTGTCTGGAATATCCCAAGTTGTCGCAAAATCCGGTAAGGATCGTAAGGCTGTATGCTTCGGATACCCATCAGAAGGATATAAGGGACTTCCGCTGATGTGTAGAAAGCTTCAGTAACGGGAAGCCACCCATAAGCCCACTTAATCTTATATGCGGTCAACGATCTCAAGTACGATAACCAGGCTTCAACACCCTCAGGAAATTCAATGCCTGTGACCCGGGTTTCAAATTCATTGACACAACTAAGCTCAGTTAACCCAAAATTCATATACACTGTACGGTGACATAGATTATCTTGCATCCACATTTGTAGTAAGAGATTACATCCCTAAAAGAATTTCTCGCCCTCTCGGCATTTGGTTAAAGCTCGATACATCTCTGCTACGATCAAAGGAACTACCGTGCTAGTAGGTTTCTTTGTAGCCACATCCAACATCCCTACTATCTCGAGGTCTATGTGACCGTCTTTTCTTGGGTAAACCACAATTCTTAGAAAAGCCACCATGAATGCTAATCCCTACCGGGCTTCCCATTTATTTTTGTTTCCAGCGTGAGTCAGGCCGGTGTTGGGCTCTTCAAAGCTTTTTGGGTTTCCATACCGATGGTAGAGGAAGTGCAAAGTGCAACACCCTTCTGCTAGATACGGGTCTTGGATATCCCGACTGATGTTCAACAAATCTAAGAATCTGTGGAGTGTGACCGGTCTTGGTGCTAAAGGATATCTACTTCGTAGGTTCCCGTTAAGGCCTGCATACCCTGCCATCTCTTCTAATGTGGGTGTGACTTCAAAATCTGAGAATCGGAAGACATTACGTGTCGGGTCCCAGAACGGTATCAATGCCTCAACAATATCCTTTCTCAGCTTTATGTTCATGAGTCCCACAAGTCCGCCCAAAATTTTTACCGTTGTTTCTTTACTTCCGGTTCCTAGGTCATCCCACCACATATAGAGCTTTACGGGTATCTCGCTCAGGACTGAGAAGGTTTTGATGTTGTTTGAATTCATACTGTACATTTATTTAGAGGGATTTAATGACTAAGAGGAAAAAGTGGCTATTTTTTCAAAATTTTATTTAAGAAAACAAAAACAAAAATACTTTGTTTAAGAAAAATAAAGACTTGGTTCTACAGATACGGCCTCTCGGCACTTCGGAGGGGGAGATTTTAAGGTTGTGCCCGCAAACTGTTTTGAAATGACTCAGAGTGGCTGTTCTTGCAAAACAGCCTTCCGGCGCCCTTTTGGGGACATTCGGCTTATTTTTAAACAAGAATGGCGTCAGCCGACTTATTGTATAAAAATTAAAATTTTGGTATTTTGGCTATTTTTGCAAAAGGGGTGATTAGACCCGATGAGGGTTGCCTGCGTATCTCATATCCGGTGAGAATCAAACCAGCGTAGTTCGGGTAGATCTGCCAAAATCAAAGCTATTTTGCACAAATATTTTTTGTTTGTTTTTTTTTTCATTTCATTTTTTAAAATTCCGGCAGCATTTCGACGCTAGTTGGGCATTGGGGCTTTGTTTATTCAAACAAATAATTTCCCTCACTTAGTCCTAACACTGCTATTTTTTACAATTTTTCACTCATTGTATACAAACCGTTCAACATGCAAAGCCGAGCAAATAAATGCGCAAGTAGCACGTAAGATGCATCAGGATGGTCATTTCAATTCAGGTCATCTGTCCTAGACGGACCCAGCCCCTGTGTTGAGTCCCATAAGTCAAATGCACATGATGCAAACAAGCGTCCTACTAGGGATCCGGCATGAGTTTTTGTTCTTCTAGGTTTGAACACTAGGTTTATTGGTTTAGACCTGGCTTACCCGAGCGGACAACTCGAGCCGAGGGGGAGGCAGCGTACCGGGGATACAGAAGCTTCGCCAGCTTAGCAACTTATCCAAACCTCGTTCTAAATTGGGAAAGACTCTAAGCAGAAGATAAGCTACACGAAGTGCACCCTTCTCCATGATGTAGAAGACTCAGAAAGAGGAAGGGATTCGCGACAGTTTATATACAATTCAAGAAATATCAAAGCGGTAAAATATTTAGCACCTATAGCATGGAACATGTACAAAATCAGATAAAGCCAAATATAATAATTATACTAAGATCGAATTCTTTGAACCCTGAACTGGAATTCTGGGTTCGTATCCCTAACAGAGTCGCCAGAGCTGTCACACATCCTTTTTCTCTTACCGCACCTCGTGAAGGGTATAATAAAAGGAGTTTTTCCAATTAAAGGACAATCAAAACTGGAGTCGTTTATTAATATATTCAGAGTCGCCACTTGGAAGATTTATGTTGTCCCAAGTCACCGGTTTGAATCCCGAATCGAGGAAAGGGTTTGACTCTGTATTATAGTCGCGCACCAGAAATTCGGGTAAGGAATTCTGTTAACCCGGGAAAAGGGGTTAGGCACTCCTGAGTTTCGTGGTTCTGGCACGGTAGCTCAACTGCTATGTTTGGCTAAAATCTGATTTTTATACATGTTAAAACCTATAGTGCAATGTTAGAATGATTTGCCACTTTTAGCCATTTTTAGGAAAGTGAATATCGTTTAAGAACGTATTTTTGGATCACGTCCCATGAAATGCACCCGGATCCTCGACACATTCTTACTCAACGTTTTTGGATTTAGACTTGGGTTGCATGAAATGCACACCCGTATTAGGAAGGTAAGATTATTAAAAACGCGCCTAAAGTGACTAACGTCTTTTAACTTTGCGAAGGGCCGTGAAATTCGCTAGACGGCGCGCTCCAAATGCTAAGTATTTTTAATTAAGTAACTAATAAGGGCCCCGCAATTTGTATATTTTGTTTGGCGAGGCTGGTCTCATTTTAATATTAGAAGGCCAATCTAAAGCAACTAAGATTCTCTATTTATTATTTGTCTCTAAAAGGCCAATTAATTCACATTTATAAATTCGGGCCTCGAATTCAAGTCTGCATTCAAACAAAAGGGAATATCCTTTTAGCTTGAACCCGCTACCTAATTCGAAACCCAATTTTATATTTGTAAATTAATTCTCCATATTCCTATGTAATTTTATAAATGGGGTTTTGACTTATGACAACTTTTTGGGCCTTAGAAGCTTGGCCCCGTCCTGGCCTCTAACACTAGCTTGGTAAGAAGAACCTTATAATTGGGCCTCACGTGAGTCCCATTCATAGGAGACCAAATTACAGTAGGAAGATACCAATTCAACAAATGATGGGCTGTTCCTTATATAAATTAGACTGAATTCTGATTTTTATACAAAAACGAGCAATATTGGAAAATTGGGTTTCTAGTTCCAATTCGTTGACACTAATTAGCCTTGAATTAATCAAGTTCATCTCAATCACTACTTAAGCTTGGGCATGAATTCAAACTCGAACGAAACTAATCTTCAAATAGAAATAGGATTTTGATTCGATTTCGCCATTTGAGTCATTGACCTATTCCTTTTCATTTTCATTTTAGCATGGACAAAGAACAGGTGATTCACGTGAGATTTTATTTGAACAGACTTTTAAGATCTAATTAAACGAACTCAATATCGAGCCATTGAACCTGCTGAACTTTATTGAACAAATTAAACTTAAACAATCATTCAAACAAATTGAACCTATTATCATTAGATACTATATCTAAACATGTTGAAGTTCGAAACGTTCTATATCAGGCTGAAGTAGTCCAGAACAAATCCAATCTAAGTCAATTTCCATATTCATGAGAACAACAAAACAACATCTAATTAATCTAGTCTACACCACCATTGAATGAATACCACAAATTCAATAAGCTCAAACAGTCCTCATTTATACAATCCTAGTTTATGTTCACACAAGTCAGAATTCAAATTATATAAACGATACATTTGATGCCTATTCAACTAATCCAAACAGATACAGTTCCAAGAGAAAATGAGCGAATATCCTATTTTATCTCTATTTCTAAAACTACACGGGCCAGATTCGAAATATGTACCTGGAGTTTGTTTCAAATATGAAATAGAAGAGGAGTTAGCAGCAGTAATGATCAAAGCAGTGGTATTAAAACAGCAGCAACAGGAGCAATTCTAGAAACAACACAGCTACACAAAGACCCAGGAGTGGACTGGAGAATTACCACACTAGTATTTAACCCAAAACCAAACCCAAATAAATTGAAGATGCCCAAAAATGAATCAGTGAGCTTCGGGAAGGCTTCGAGAACTAGAAAACACCTAGAGTAACTTGAAGAAACCCCAAAATAGCTTGAAACGCGAATCCAGAATTCATGAGATTCAAATTCCCTCTCCAATTTCAATGGAACAGTGCCTGTTTTTTATTTTCTCTTTTTTCTACTTTTTTTTTTTGTTTTTAAAGAGTTTGAAATTTGAAATTCAAATTTTAGATTCAAAACTTGTGGAGCAATTTTTGAGGGAAATTTTCAGATCTGGAACTTTTGGTGAATTTTCAGGGATTCCAAAACTTCTTAAAGAAGGCATTAGGGGTGCCTTTTATAGGCAAGGAGTGTGGCAGAATATTCTGGAAGCTTTTCACTATTTTTTCTCCCTTTTTATTTCAGATTTTACCTATTAAACCTTCAATTTCTAACTTATTTCTCAAGTTAATGCCCTAAGTTTACTAAAATCTACACTAAAGTCCTATTCTAGAAGGCCCTAGGGTGTTCTTTTAGCTATACAATACCTATACTACCCTTGCCTTAGTTTTGAATTTACCAATCTTAATAAATCTACCCTTTCCTATGCCCAAATTATCCTTCAAAAACTCCCTGAAATTACCAACCAAACCCAAATAAAACCCCTGAACCTATTTTGAAATTACTAACCCCTGACCTTGGTCTCAATTTACCAAATTATCATTATCAGCTATAACCAGATCGATTAAGCTAATTAACAATAACTAATTAAGCTAATCCTAATAATGAATTGAAACCCAAACAGTGAACTAAAGAAATATTGACACAATCACTATTTAAACTGAACTAAACTAACTATCACTAACTAGTTAACAACGGTAATGGGTTATTAGTTAATTCAAATACTGAATCAATCACTAAAATTCAAATAAGGCCAAAACAGGTTCAATTAAATAGATTAACAAAGTATTCAACCAATAATTAAACTAAAACTAAAAATAAAAACAAGTTAGAATCTTAAACGGAATGAACAAACAAGTAGAATTGTGTACAAAAATTAAAACAAAATCATAACAGAGGCGATTAAAATCAAAACAAAAATTAACTACAACATCCATTCATTAAACAAAAACAGTCATAGAATCAAATCAGAACACATGAAACAAGAAGAAAACAGAAACATATTGTTAAAAAAACTTACTGTTATGGATTTAAAACGGGAACAACTCTATCAATATTTGAACGTCACTGTTGGTAGATTCTTCATGAGGGGAGTGAGAGGATTGTGTGATGTGAATTTGGGGATTTTTGGAGCACTTAGGGTTTTGGGCAGGATTTTCAAATTGAAATTCGATATTCTCGGTAGGGATTCGAGGGAAATAATCGATGGATTTAGCAAGAGGGAAGTGTGGAGATGTTGTGGTGTAATTTTGGAGTCATTTGGAGTCGGCGCTGCCGTATACGGTGGTGACGGCGCCTAGGGTTTGGTAGGTTTGAGGAGATTGGGCAGGATTTGAGTGGAGAGGGGTTTTGATTTGGAAGGGGGAAGAAGAGAAGAGGCTGTTGTAAAAATTTGGGGTCCATTGGGTGAACGCCGCCGGCGAAGACGATTTCCGACCGGCGGCTCATGGCGGAGACGGTGGTGGCTCTAGGGTTCCTGTGGGGGAGATAAAATGGGGGAGGGGGTGAGGGTATTCAGACAATTATATATTAAGTAGACCCAGCTTCCAGGCCGTTAGATCATATCAACCTCGACGGCCAGGATCTATCATGCATTAAACGGGGTCGTTTTGGGAGCACTGAAATGGACCGGGTGGGGAGGGTTTATGATTGGGCCTGGAACGGGTGGGTCATTTAGGCTAGGGCGTGTTTTGTCCGGATTTGGGGGGGTTTGATTTGGGCTGTGGTCACAATTGGCCCAAAAACTTGCCCTTTCCTTTTATCAAATTATTTCTTCATTTATTTTTATATTTATTTGATTGTTTATCATCATTATTGTTATTATATTTTTTTTGAATTTTCTGATTTTATAAAAAGATTCAAATCAAAATCTAAAATGATGCTAATTAATTTTTAAAATTAACTAATTCCAAATCTAAAGGAAAGCTAAACCAAAAAATGTAAAATGTAGAAATTAAAATTGTGAAAGGACTATTTTGTTATTTTTCTCTTGTTTATGAATTATAGCAACTAAAAATGCACACAAAATACAAACAAGACACAGAATCATGCAATTAATACCAAAAAATTCAAATACTAAAAGAAAAATTCTAATTCTAATGAATTTATATGAGTAAATTAAGCGTGCAAAAATCACGTGTTCTCAGTTATCTCAGAATGTATGAATCTTTACTTGTTTCATCTAATACATCCTTTTATCATATTCAAAAATGTGTCATTGCTTCATGATTAAACTAAATTTTAATATGAGGCTGAGAACTATGTGTGTATATTATGTCACTAGAGTCAGCATGAAAGAATTATAAAAGGAAAAGTGACATAAACAAAAACTGAATAGAACTAACAGAAAATGGGAGATTGCATCAGACAGATGGTGAAAAGGTTTTAAACAAAACAACCAAAATAGACATGGGTTACAACCACGGAACAATCCTAGATAACACTAGAAGAATTACTACAACTAAATGAACTAGGCAAAATAAGAATGAGAAGAAGGGTTTTAGCCACAAGACAATATCCAGATTACAACCCTAAAATAACCCAGAAAACAAAAATGACAGCAAAATAAACCACCAAAACTCCTCCATGGCTAGCCAAGAAAGGAGTGTCTTTCCAACTACCAAGCTCGACATCTTAGCCACTGGGTTGCACATTAAAATTACAGGGACCTTCACCAATTTAAATATCATTAACTTCAGTCAGGAAGTTCGAAAGAGAATTCTCATACTCCCTGTCACCAAGCATCTTCCCCACAAAGTGTGCATCATCATGTGCAGGTATAAGATTATGCGCGATATTCTGGGTGTCACTGTCCTGGACCACAATTATCCCTGTAAAGCTGAGGAGCAATTAAATCAGGCAAGATTATTTTAACTTTTCAAATAAGCTTTTGTAGGATTCTCCCATTGGAATGAAACTATTTTTTGCCTTTGTTCCCTTCCATGACCCTACATTCTAGGGTTGTTGGATGCTCGAAAATGTTTTGAAGGCATGAGTGCATTATGCGGTGCTGGCGCTCGCCATAAGGAGTGACCCAGTAGTTAGACAGATGACCGGATGTTGTTCAGAGGATAATACTGAGATGGATTATATGAAGCTCGGGGATAGGTTTGGGGTTGGGGTCGGGGGTGAGGCTGAGCATATTGGTGAGGCGGACCCGTTGGGTATGACGTGATCCAAAGCCAACCATGGCGGCATCATCCTGTTCCTTCTAACCTAGCAGGCTTCCTCTGTCATTCTAAATTGCTTGGGTTGCGGCTTTTAAGGCAGAATAGCTCATGATATTGCTTGACTTCAGCCCATCTTCTACCATTCTCCCATTTTTACTACATCATTAAAAGGCTTACCCACAGCTGAGATCAAACGCCACTCAGACTCTGGCTGAAATATGCCATTAATAATTCATCATTCCTACCGGCACCTTTCATCTTACTGCAAAATCCTCTCAAATGGGCCACAAGATCTCCATGTCCATCGTACAGTTCTAACTTGGGCATCTTGAACCCGAAGGTCAATTGGACGTCAGGAACAAACACAAGTCCTTGTAAGCCATACTTACATGGCTTCTTATCCCTTGCATGTTTCTTAAAGATTGCTCTAAACTTTTCACTTTCCTGAATATCTCTACCTACTCCACGTTCTTGGGTGGTTTCTCAGTTTTAATAGGAGGTTCAAAGTGATGGGTAAGGATACCTGACTTTGAAAGGTTGTTCTGTAGCATAATATTGGGTATCTGGGGCGAAGAATGTAGGTTCATTAGAAAATCGATGGAGGGTAGCTCGCAGAGCGGCTACAAAAATAGGAGCAGATGTCGGAGCAGGGTATGCGGTTGTTTTGGCTAGTGCAACATGGAAAGTTTGGGAGGAAGTGCTAGGGTAGTTGTGGTAAGGGGTAAAGCCTGGTGCATGTTGAGGGGAAAGATCAACGGTACTGGGCAACTGGGCTTGGAAAAGTGGTAGAATGGAGGCAGGTTTTCTGCATAGTTGGTAGGGAATGAAGGTGGATGATGTCCCTTAATCCAGGCCTGATACATTTCCGCCATTTGATATTTCAACCTTCGGACCTCCTCCTTCTGTTCCTAGTCTGATTCTACAATCTCCCTTGGTGGGTCTACACACCCTGTGTCTATTTCTTTTCTAGCCATGGATACCTTGCTCTTTGACCTTGTGTTGTATGGACGAATCACCAAAGTGCCACAAACTAACCACCCTCTGTTATGATAATAATGAAAGTAACAAAGAGGAGCAAAACAAAGCCAACATATTAGCGTTAGGGCATTTATCGTATAGAAATATCCCATTGCGTGAAATGCCCCTAGCAACAATTAACGTTCGAGAATGACTTTGAGGGTCATCCCAATTTTGTTTATTTCTGTCTTCTCTTTTCTTTCTTTTCTAGCACTTCTTGGCTTGCTCATTTTCCCTCCACTCTTTTCTTTTTAAATGTCATTATTTTCTTTCCCTCGTCCCTCACGTCCCACAAATTCATTCACTTTTTTTTTAATAATGATTCGATCAAACCCTATATAGGTTGCCTACATATCATGTTCCACATGAATCAGACCAAGCATAGTTCTGAAAAAGTAATAGACAAAATAAACTAAAAAACAAAAATCTTTTTGGATATTTTTTTTCATTTATAATTTTTTTTGGTTTTCACATACAAAATAGGAAATATGATAACAAACGACTTGTCGAACTCAACTAGAATATGACACAACATAAAAGACTAGATACTACTGTATAAGACTAGAAAGTAAAAGACAAATATAAAAACAGACTCAAAACATTAAGAGGCTCCTTAAACAGCTCCTGAATGCAGTGGTCCTGACTGGATGGTCCTGGGGCATCTGTCATGCTCGAGCTCTAATAAATGAATCCATACCTGAATGAGGAAATAAGACTGAATGGAGTTAGTGACTCGAGACACTATGTGAGACCATAACGCTTCCTATCGGGCACATGCAAGGCACGAGTGGGATGATTTTGCAAAATGGCCAACGTGGCCAAAAGGTGACTAGAAGTGAAAACTCAATTAGGACGACCTCTAAAACATGGAAACACCTCAGGAAGGCCCAGAAACTTTCAGGAATCGCAGTCCCTAAAATTGCTTTATGAAAATGACCCCACTTTAAAGAAATGGCATTTGTGGTCGAAAACGGCTAAGTATGCAACTTCAATGGGAGTGGACCTTAAACTAAGAGGACACCTTTTTGTGAACTAAGGACTCTAAGACATTAGTTAACAAGCCAATTGAGAAAATAACCCTACTTTGCAAAAATGACTGATGTGGCCAAACGTGGCTAGACACGCAACATTTGGCTACGACCCTCGAAGCCAAGAACCTAAGACTCACTAGGAAGACCAGACCCTATGTGGGTTGCCTACGTATCCCGCCCTAAAAGATGAGAATTAGGTATGCGTAAATCGGGAAGATTGGATACGGGATAGAATTTAGAAAAAAACGCTAATTTAAAGAAAATATTTTTTTTTGAAAAATGATGAAACATGTAAAAACCTTTTGGATATTTTTTCTCTTTTTTTTTTTTTTTGATTGATATTTTTGGAAAATGATGGGAAAGTGCAAAATCTTTTTAGATTTTTTATTTTCAATTTTTTGGTATTTTCTTGAAATATTTGTGAGAGAAAAATATAACTGGGCCTTTCTTGCTTCATCTTTATACCTCAACCTTTTTTTTATTGGTCCGCCAAATGTCCTTTTTACCATAAACGAATGCAACATGTAGCATATAGGGATGATCAAATATCTTTTTGGACCATTGGCCCGTTTTGACATAATTTAGATAGGCCTCCTACCAAGGGACATGTTACCTAGGACCGAGCTCTGCTAGGTTTAAATGATATGATGCAGATAAGCATGACTTAAAGGCTGACCTAAGTTAGGGGTTTACTAGACAAGGCAATTCGGGGTAGCACATGGTCGATGGCGGTTGCTCTAGCTATCCACCCACTCCACGCTCCCACGCTACCCCCCTAAAGACACGCGTGACTCACAAAAAGACCGTGTATGCTCAAATGTACTCCGAAAGACTTGTTGCAGAAAGAAGAACCATGGTTATGCAAATGATGATAGCTATAAAGCAGTAACCACATAAGGAAAAGCGATAAACAAACAACTAATAAAATAGGAAATAAGACAAACACACCAAACAAACAAAGCAAATAAAGAAAACAAACACCTCAACAGAATATCCTAAAAGCCAACAGGATCAAGTATCAGCTCAAACCTGCAACTCCCCAGCAGAGTCGCCAGAGCTGTCACACCCCCTTTTTTCACACTACCAACCCTCTTTAGAATAATAAGTGCCTTTTGAAGCTCGAAAAGGATTTCAATCATGAAAAGTGACAAAAAAATTATGTTTTAATGGATTCTTCCAGAGTCACCACCTAGCATTGGGTTTAGGTGTGCTAGGCCATCGTCCAAAAGCAATTTTTCCTTTCAAAACACATTTTTGACTCTAAACATCGTATGCACCTGAGTTCTAGGAAAGGGGATTCATTTGACTCGGGGGAAGGTGTTAGGCATTTCCCAAGGCCCGTGAAAGTCACGGTTGCGTACTCGATCTAGTTGACTTTTAAAATACTCCCTCCGTTTCAATTTATGTGAACCCATTTGACTGGGTACGGAGTTTAAGAGAAGAGAGAAGACTTTTGAACTTGTGGTGTAAAATGAGGCACAAATATTTTGTGTGGCTATAAATCAGTGCATAAAGGTAAATTGTTTCTAAATAAGGAAATAGGTCATTCTTTTTGGCACGGACCAAAAAGGAAATAGGTTCACATAAATTGAAATGGAGGGAGTATTCAAATTGAGATAAAAATAAATAATAAAAAAAAAGAAAAAATAAACGCACACAAGACGTGAGGTCGTCCCTACCTAATAAAAGAAAAATAAAAGTGAAAAAATAAAAATAAAAATACTAAGAGTTTTACTTTTGGCCTCCAAATACAAATGCTTCGGGAGCATACTGCGGATAAAAATATATACAAATTTCATGGGATATTTCACGGATAAATTTAACTAAAGGGGTGACCTTTCACCTCAAAAGAAACTGAAACATGAGCTTCCTAAAGGTTTGCCTATCCAAATGTGATCGGCCTACACATAATACTAGGGATGTTAAAAAGCGATTAAGTAAAAGTAGTTAGATGGTTAAGGTCCTATTTCTTCTCCATGTTCAATTTGCCATTCCAGAAGCCACTAAATCGTTAAGCTAACCAATAATATCCACCTTTTAGCTCAAATAACAAAATGTCTACTTAATTTAAACAACTAAACTTAATATGATCACTAAGACAGAAATGTGCCTATTCAATGGTCAAAGATGAAAGTATTCATTGAATCACACCAAATAAATATCACATATCTATAAAATTAAAAGAAACGAATAGATAGGGGAAGGAGTTAGACCTTTATTGCTGCGTATTTTTTGCTGTGTATAATGAATTAAAATCTCCAAAGCAGCAAATCAAAAAAAAACGAGCTATTGACCAAACCTCGAACCGGCGACCGGATCGCGAATCTGCCCGAAAACCTCAGACTACGATCTTCGACGAACTCGAAACTCGCCAGAAATTAAAACACCAATCAATGACTGAAGATGGTCTCAATGGAGCAACGACAGTATTTCCCAAAAGAACGACGGGAACAGAACGAGAAGATGCAAATTGCTAGAAAAATTAAACCAAAGCACAGCGTAGCCAGAAAATGATAAATGGTGCAGTAGAGCACAGCAAATCGCTGGAAAAGCATTTTTCGACGAAAGCACACAGAAACGAAGACATGCCGGCCTGAGACAGTCATTCCCAAGAAAACTAATTCAGCGACTAACGGAGCAGCGGCTGTGAGGAGAGCACGATCGTTGGTGAAGAGGGGGTGGTAAGCTCGAAGGTTGTCGACAGATTCCAGGCGAGTTGGGTTGAGTCACTGGCGACGGTTTTGGAGTGAGGGAGATGTGTGTGCGGCGGCAGCAGTAACAGTAGCCATAGCTGGTGGTCAACTCCGGCGGACGGCAGAGAGGATGGAGAGAGCGAGGGAGCTGGCTATTCTTCTCTAAGGTTCCACTGTTTTGGTTTTAGGAAGAGATCAGACGGCGACGGCTGGTTTGGTTGAAGAGGAATTAGGGTTAGGGTGTGCCCTTAGGGTGTGAAGAAGACGATCTCCCTAGGGTTTTTTCTCTTTGGGTGTTATAAAATCTTATGGTGCATGTGGGCTCGGGTTAATGTGCTAATAGCCCGTTTGGCCAAGCTGCAAAAATTACTTTTTTCCAAAAGTGCTTTTCTCAAAAGTACTTTTGGCGAGAAACAGTTTGTGTTTGGCTAATTAGTTTGAAAAACATTTCTGAGCAACAATTAGTGTTTGGCCGAGCTTTAAAAAACCGCTTCTAAGTGTATTTTTCTCAAAAGTGCTTCTCAAAAAAGTGCTTTTGGAGAGAAGCTACTTTTTTCTGCTTCTCCAAAACTACTTCTGCTTTTCCTCAAAAGCACTTTTTTTCTTTCTAGAAGCTTGGCCAAACAGCTCAATTTTTGGTCAAAAGTGCTTCTTTTTTTTTTGCCAAAAGCTCTTTTGACCAAAAATAAGCTTGGCCAAACAGCTCAATTTTTGGTCAAAAGTGCTTCTTTTTTTTTTGCCAAAAGCTCTTTTGACCAAAAATAAGCTTGGCCAAACAGCTCAATTTTTGGTCAAAAGTGCTTCTTTTTTTTTTGCCAAAAGCTCTTTTGACCAAAAATAAGCTTGGCCAAACAGCTCAATTTTTGGTCAAAAGTGCTTCTTTTTTTTTTGCCAAAAGCTCTTTTGACCAAAAATAAGCTTGGCCAAACAGCTCAATTTTTGGTCAAAAGTGCTTCTTTTTTTTTTGCCAAAAGCTCTTTTGACCAAAAATAAGCTTGGCCAAACAGCTCAATTTTTGGTCAAAAGTGCTTCTTTTTTTTTTGCCAAAAGCTCTTTTGACCAAAAATAAGCTTGGCCAAACAGCTCAATTTTTGGTCAAAAGTGCTTCTTTTTTTTTTGCCAAAAGCTCTTTTGACCAAAAATAAGCTTGGCCAAACAGCTCAATTTTTGGTCAAAAGTGCTTCTTTTTTTTTTGCCAAAAGCTCTTTTGACCAAAAATAAGCTTGGCCAAACAGCTCAATTTTTGGTCAAAAGTGCTTCTTTTTTTTTTGCCAAAAGCTCTTTTGACCAAAAATAAGCTTGGCCAAACAGCTCAATTTTTGGTCAAAAGTGCTTCTTTTTTTTTTGCCAAAAGCTCTTTTGACCAAAAATAAGCTTGGCCAAACAGCTCAATTTTTGGTCAAAAGTGCTTCTTTTTTTTTTGCCAAAAGCTCTTTTGACCAAAAATAAGCTTGGCCAAACAGCTCAATTTTTGGTCAAAAGTGCTTCTTTTTTTTTTGCCAAAAGCTCTTTTGACCAAAAATTGAGCTGTTTGGCCAAGCTTCTAGAAAGAAAAAAAGTGCTTTTGGAGAGAAGCTACTTTTTTCTGCTTCTCCAAAACTACTTCTGCTTCTCCTCAAAAGCACTTTTTTTCTTTCTAGAAGCTTGGCCAAACACCTCAATTTTTGGTCAAAAGTGCTTTTGGCAAAAAAAAAAGAAGCACTTTTGACCAAAAATAAGCTTGGCCAAACACGCTATAAGTCATTCAAATTGGGTCAATATTTTGGATAAGAAAAGCTGACCAAACTGAATTTTTGTTTTTCACATTAATATAAAATCACTCCTAATTGGTTAAAATAGAACTAAAAAATTAAAAGTAAAACTATTTTTTATATTATCAAATATCATACTAAAAATAGAAATAAGGTTATATTAAAATCATCGCAAAATTAAAAAATACTAATACTTTTGAAAACAAAGTGGAAATATTGTCACACCTCCTTTAGGCGCGCCGCGGGGGCGCGAGGGAGTTTTTCCAATTAAAGGACAATCGAAACGGGATTA
>MU665816.1:1752-13810 GCA_026770625.1 Nicotiana glauca
ACTTCAGACATTGTAAAAAATTGATTGATAAGGAGAAGAGAGAATAAACATATGTTTGAAGTTTAAGTGTTGAATGAATTTTTATAAAATTGAAGCGCCTATAAATAAGGCAAGTCCGACTTTGGGTGTACAATTTTTCAAAGAAATTCGCAGTATTATACTGCGTTTTATGAATTTGAATTATTGTTATGTCAGTCAAAGTGGGGCCAAAAATCAGCTTATTTCGCAGTTATATACTGCGATTTAAGCAAATTCGTAGTATAAAACTGCGAAATGGTTGTTCAAAAATTACCTGGGCCCATTTTACACATTTCGCAGTATACAACTGCGAATTGTAAAAAATTTAATTTTTTAATATTTCGCAGTTTTATATTGCGAATTGCCTTAACGGCAGAAATTCCGTTAAGACAATTCGCAGTATAAAACTGCGAAATAGCTATTAAAGTAACTTTTTTTTTTAACATCAAAAATATATTTTATGTTAAAAAAAATCATTAATTAGATTCCGAACTCGACTAAGAAACTACCCCATTCTCTTCCCCGGTTTCATTTCAAATGTATGGATTTACTCTTTGGTGGGTACATGCTTATGAAATGCCAGTAATTCTTAGTGCAAGAGAAAACTACCAGATAGAATGAGATTAGGGTGAATCATTATACCATTCAACAATTGTCAGTTGGTTTCAATCTCAAATGATCAGTTGAATAGATATTTTTTTTTATCCAAAGAAAATTTATTGCAATACTAAATAAGTTACCCTCTAAGACAACCAAGTTCATCTCTAAATAGTTTGATTAGTGTTGTTTAATATATTGTACCTCATAGAAAATTTGTGATAGATTCAGGGGCGGCTCAATAGGTTTGGTGACCTAAAGCCGGAGATTAATGAGAGGCCTTATTTTTTAAAAAAAATATTTATTTCTTTTTGTTTGAAGTTTATGTATTTAGCATTTTGACATGTACAGATGTAAATAATTTTTTATAATCTTTTTCTTCTAGTAATTTTCCAGTTGAGAATAAAGCCAATCCACTTATCAACATCAGTTCATTAGCTAGGTTACGAAAAATTTATTCTTTAAAAATTCTTTGTCAGTTGAATTGGTCCCTTGTACTAATAGATCTCTTAAATTTGTATTGATATTCGTTTATTGCTAAAATCATATATGTTTCTAGGAATGTAATTATTTTTTAGTTGACATATTTAAATTACTGTTTCTAGGAATGTAATTATTTTTTAGCTAACATATTTAAATTACAATAAATAATTAAAAGGAAATAAATACTTCTGAAGTAAAAATATCAAAAATACAAACTATAGACAAACAATTAAAAGTAATAAAATATGATCCAAGAAGTTGATTAAAAATGATGTATTACACGTTCTGAAGAGAAAGGTATAGAAGGATATTGATTATTTTGAAAAGTTAAGAAAGAGATTATAAAATGTACTGACATATTTTCTATTGAGGAAAAATAGAGAAAAAATAATTATACTCATGTAGACCCATTCCTTAATTTATTTACACGTAAAGGGTTTAGGGGATATATTTACATTACCAGTTTTTTTGCTGAAACGAAAAAAATTAATCACAAATTAAAATGTGATATTTTTTTAAAAATAAAGAATTGTATTCTTGTACTTAAAATACTTAATACAAATTTAATTAAGTCTATTATGGGTAAAATTTGGGGCCCCCAAAAGGGTGAGGCCTAAAGCAAATGCTTTAGTTGCTTCACCCCTCAGCCGGATAGATTGTAGATATACTTTAATATTTATAATCACATATTGTATTGGCTAAAAATTGTCATAATTATATGTGGCCTTAACTAGTATTAAAAGAGCCTTCAAAGGCCGTCACGTGTCATCAATTTGATTCCATCTAAGGATGAATGTGGGGGAATGACTCAACGGAGGTCAAAGACAAGGACGAATACTCCCTTTAGCAGAGCGTTAACGGCTAGTTTTAGAAATAAGATTTTACTAAGAATATTCCAGTGAATATTCCTCCCATCTGTACTATTAGAATTTTTGTGGCGCATGTACCCTTATAAATAGAAAGATATGTAGCTATGGAGGGAAAAGGGTAGGGGATTGGACACTTATTGTAAAAAAAAATATTAACATTCTCTGAATATTCTTGCTTTATCATTCACATACAAAGTACACCTTTTCTTTAGATCTTTATCTATCTTTTCTCCCATGGTCCAATGAGAATCCAAATATTCAAAGGCTTGTCAATCATTTATCTTTGTCAAAAAGAATATCAAAGAATCTTACCATTTGCGGGTGACTCACATGCCTTTATTTACATAATTTTCATTAATTGCTATTTATTGTTATTTACTACTACCTTCTTTATTTTTGGATCAGTGAATATATCATTATTGTCACTATTTATTGCTACTCAAATAGTATCAATGATATCTCACTACAAAATCGATTAATCTATCTTTTGAATATTAATATTGGCTAAGATTAACTCTATCTTATTAAAAAATCTAATTGTTTAAACCTAGATCTAAATTTTGGGTCAAACACACACTGCATCATCTATGGAGACTTTTCTCGGCCAATCTTTTAGTCGTTATTAGATCTATAACTAACATGACTTGTTAATTAATCTAATATACCACAAAGTTTATCTCTTTTCTCTATGCATACATAAGTCTCCTAGGCAGGTAACCAAGGAAACGGGACCAAGTCAGTAGATAATATTCCCCTCAACCTCATGAATGCTATCAGTGAAGGCTATGACACCCATGATGAGGAGATAACGTCCATAGCCTCTCCCGGACAAGAAGGTCACCTCTGCCTTTCTGTAACGCAACAAAACCAAATGGGAAAGGGGCCTCCACGTCCACAGGAGAGGGGGCACCAAAAGCTCCACGAAGCATGGGTAACTGATATTTTAGTCAATGTGCTCAATCATTAAACTCCATGCATGACCACAAAAACCACAAGAGTCCTTGCAGCATGATGCGATTCGTTCCCGAAACCATATTGTTACTGACAATGCAGGTGATAGCGTCCTCGCTGCCGTGCTGAAAAGAATGAAGGAAATGGAAAATGAGAATAAGGTGCTCAAAGACCAAATGAAAGAGCATCAGGAACTGGTAAAAAAAATATTTAGCGCCCACAAATTGCTGCAAAGAGGGACGTTGGTAGATTCGTAGAACAGTCGTACAGCAAGGAGGTGGCTCCATATGCCATACCAAAGACCCTAAGATGCCCTCATCTCCCAGAATCTACGATGAGACGACTGAACCCGAAGATCATATGACTCTCTACATTACCACTACGAAAGGCAACGACCTCACCACAGAGCAGGTGTTCTCCATCGTGCTGAAAAAGTTTGGCGAAACCCTCACTGAAGGGGAGTTGACATGGTATTCACAATTACCAGCATGTTCCATAAAAACATTCGAAGAGATGGCTGACAAGTTCATAACGGCAAATGTTGAGGCCAAGAAAGCTGAAACGAGAGTAAATGACATCTTCGCGATTCAACATGGTGAGAATGACCTCACCAAATGTTTTCGAAGGGATGGCCATCGCAGCCTTTTAGAGTGGGTTGAGTAGAGAGGGTTCAAGGACGACCAAAAAGCTATTGAGTCGGTTAATGAAGTATCTACCAGCCACTTGGGATTAAATCCATAACGCCTACTATCCCGAGGTCAGAGAAGATGACGATGACCTCAATAGACCAACTCAACGACTCACCCCGGTACAATTCGAGCCAGGAAAGAGCGCATGGATAATATGATGAGAGACCACCCAGTATCACGACCAGGCAGGGAATGACACTAGACCTATGTCAGGACACTCGTTCCCTCTTTTTGTTATGAAGATGGTTCGTCTAGGCCGAGATTAGGGACTCACCTGAATGATAGAGGTATCCCTCTTTGTTATATACTCACAATTTTTTTGTTTTGCCTACATAGGTGGTCTACACTCTTGAGAAGCTCGGAACGAAAGTAAAATAGCCACCAAAGATGAGGTCTGATCCAAGCACCAGGAAATCTGATGCCCCTCTACGAGTTCCACCAATAATGTGGACACAAAACATAATACTGTATCGCCCTAATACTAGAGGTAGTGAACCTACTGCAACAAGGGCACCTCAAAGAACTACTCAACAACAAAGGCAGGAACACCTAAGTAAGGGGTCGAGAACATCGAGGCCTGCCAATGCCTTTTTCACCAGCCCGCACCATTAACATGATCATTGGTGGCAGCATCGATGCCTCTATAACAACATCAAATCCACCGCCACCCACAAGCTTAAAATATCGATCACCCACAAACGGTATGACGGACTCGAAGAAAGTATCATCTTTGATGAGTCGGATGTCAACTGCTTGACTTTCCCTCATAAGGATGCACTTGTTATACTTAACTAATTTTGGATATTGATGTTAAGAGAATTATGGTAGATGACGGATGTAGAGCATGCATCATCCATCCCCGAGTCCTCGCACAGATGAGACTCGAGGATAATATAGTGCTACGTTGCATCACACTAACAAGTTTTAACAATGCAGTTGAAAGCACTTTGAGAGAAATTACACTCCAAATTCTTATTGGTGGAGTAACTCTAGAGACAATATTCCATATAATGGACTAGGACACCGCATACAACGCTATCATGGGATGACCATGGATACACCCCATGAAAGCCGTCCCCTCCAACTTATACCAAGTGAACAAATTCCCAACACATTGGAGAATATTCAGCATACGATGGGAACAATGCACGTCCCAAGAGTGTTACCGAATTGTCATAGACATCACAAAAACTCAACAAAAGAAAGATAAGTAAAAAGAAGCATAGCAACCAGCAGGTTCGAGGTCACCCTATCCACGTC
Source organism: Nicotiana glauca (assembly GCA_026770625.1). Classification (NCBI taxonomy): domain Eukaryota; kingdom Viridiplantae; phylum Streptophyta; class Magnoliopsida; order Solanales; family Solanaceae; genus Nicotiana; species Nicotiana glauca. Next base: position 6,620 of record MU665816.1, read on the forward strand.
CAATCCACACTCAATAGTAAGTGAAAATGGTCATTTGAAGAGTAGTACCCAATAAGAGTCGAGGTCGATTTCCACAGGGAGTTTAATATAGGTGTTAGGGGTATACACTTGACAAAATTAAATGGAACAACTAGGTTGCACTTCCAAACAAAGGGTTTATGATTTCTATTTTCTAGTTTTACTCTAACAATTATAAGCTAAGAGAATAAAGTAGAAAGTGATTGATTGTTTTTTGTGTTTCTCCAAGTAGTTAAAAAAGCCTAGAGCTGTGACCTTAACCTAGGTGTTCACCTAATTGGTTAAATACGTTAATACTTATTTTGTTGATTGTGGTGTATTATAGCTTTCCTACGTTACCCACTCAATACCTCTCATTCATAGAATTATTTTACCCAATTTGACCTTCTCAGGCCCAAATGGGTATTAATATAAATAATTGATATGAGCTCAAGTCGGGTTCTCACTATCATAGTTTAAACACTTTAATTAGGCTAATCAAACCCTTAATTAGCCCAATTCCTTGTTAGCCAAGCTATCCTAGACCGGGTCCCTATTTCTCACAAGTCAGAAAGGAATGAATCAATGTTAGCAACCACTAATTCTAAAATTAAAGCATAAAGTAGGCTAAATAATCAACACCCAATCATAAATAAGTATTAAATTAAATACCCATAAGGTTTACATACTAAGGTTGGGTCACAACCCTAGTAAGAATTTTAGCTACTCATAGCAAGAAATGAAGAAATCAAAGAAGAAATACTAATCAAACTCATAATCAAAGATTAAAATAATAAAATATGATGTTTAAATCCTAAACTAGTCGCAAACCTCCTAAAATAGCAAAATGCAACAACTCTCATAGCTCAAACTTAGAAACTTCAACTAAAAATATGATTCTCGTCTATTTATAGTGGCCCAAAATTTGCTGACAATAATTCCCCTAGGGAGGTTCTGCGGCCGCACAATTCCATGTGCGGCCAGCATATTTCTTCAGCTGGCAGGGTCATGGATTCTGTAGCTGCACAATTATGGTTTGTGGCTGCAAAGCATGTTCTGTGACCGCACAATTCTTATGTGGGCCGCACTTCATGCATAGTTTCAGGTCTTGGTCATTTGCGCACTCTCTAAACTTTGAATCATTTTTCAATGCAGACCTTGTTCTGTGGCTGCATAAATCATGTGCGGTCCGCAGATCAGCTAAAACTCTGTTGGGCTTCTTCACTTATTCTGCAGCCAAAAAGGGAATTCTACAGTCCACACTTTCTTCTGCGGCCATAGAAATCCTTCTGTGGACTGCACTTCTTAAGTTATGCGCCCCTTCTTGCCTTGTGAGTCCGAATACTCCTTTTAGAGTCAGATTTCATCATGGGAGCCCAAACTTCGAATATTCCTACAATTTACACACTTTCATTATTGTTGGAGCATAAATCAATACTTTCGGAATAAAATAAAAGCAAAAAGGTACTAATAAGTGGTCAAAATCCACACTTATTAACTCCCCCAAACTTAAGTCTTTGCTTGTCCTCAGTAAATAAATTAGTTCTCACCTCCTTGAAGTTAAAGGTCATTTCAGCGAGCCAATGGTGAGCCATTTATCTTCAGTTGGGACCAACAATTACCCACGCTACTCATGCATTATCAACAAGGTGACAAGTCAAATATTCATGCACATATAGTTCTAATGTTTCATTTGAGCTTCAAGAATTGACTTTATTCATCAAGTACACTTGTCCTATCATGTAGGTCATGGTGGATTTGAAACTCTTCTTCCTCTACTTTCTATTTGCCAAGCTCACTTAAGATGTTAACACTCAATCTTAAGATTCAAGAAAGATTCACTCATCTCTCTCAAGAGAATATCATAAGTGCGGCTTCAAGTATCATAGGCTTGCCCCTTATGTAGATCACCACTAATGTAAGCTCACTCGGTTCGAAATCAAGTTGAATTATTTCGGGTTGTAGTGAAGGCTTTTGGATTAGGGTAGGATAACATAAGGTTAAGTTGTTACACCTTTCCTTAAGCAATCCACATTTTTATTTCTCGGCTCACGATTACCAATTCTTAAATGCGCCTTTTCATTGGGGACTAGAGAGACGTAACATTACTCTTTCTTGTTCATTTCATTTTTGTTCTCCCTTTTTGATTGCTCATGTTAGGGATCATTACCTCTTTTTTAATCCATCAACCCTTCCACTTATTCACTTGTTTGCATTTTTCTTGTTGTTCTTCTCTTGCCTTCTTTTTTTATAGAGATCATTTCTTTTCTCTTTTTGTGCCTTGATACTTTCTTCAAATTCCTCATCTCTCCCCCAAACTTATGCTTTAAGCCACTTATTTCACAAGAGTATTAAGGAAAGTTTGGGTGCCAAGAGGTAAATGCTTATAACATGGTTGTCAAATGAGAAATACTAGAGGCTCAAAGGGGGTTGACTAGGGATAACGACATTGGTTGGCAATAGAAAGCTCAAACAGGCCAAGGAAAGTCTACAATCACTTCTCAAACCAAGCAAAACTTAGGATTTCACCTTGAAACACATTCGGGGCAAGTTCTAGACCGTTCAAATGGATACTTGGACTAACAATAATTCATCTCACCCCTCACGCAACTAGATTATAAAAGAGGATAGAGTCGAGAGTCTACAACAACCACATTCAAGATTAAAGATCACTATGGTCCAATAAACCACTCGATGATCACCAAAGTCAACTCAAGAGTCACAAAGTCACTAACTTGAGCTATTTCTTTTAGAAACCTTGTCTCTAACCATAATCATATAGTTAAGTGTGTTGGTACCAAATGAAGCATGATTAGCTCTTCGAGAATGACTTGATTAGGTCTTTTTATTCATTACTACTACTACTATTATTACCTAAACACAAAAATGGACTCATTCCCTTAAGAAGGTCGTCACGCCATCCATTGTTGGTATAAGTCACCCAGTTCACACAAAAATTATATTTTGAAAGAATCTTGGCGTTAAGAATACCAAAGGCTTATTATCTACTAAATCATACAAAAAAGCTACTTAACAAAACAAGAACTAATATGGAAAATAAAGAAGCTAATGAGTAATAACTACTAAAGGTAGATAAATATACATAAGAATAGAGAGAGAAGATACATAAATACAAATAAGAAAATAAAGAGTATCATTAAATTATTACAGACCAAATGTATCCAAAGTGTACCAATGTATCAAATAAACTCAACCCCAAATAAAAGTAAGCATTATCCCTAATGCTTAGCAAAATAAGATTAAAAGAAGAGGGGGTGAATAAAACTCCCTAAAGATCCTTGGACATCTCGGTGTCCCCTTCAATATCATCTCTCGCAAGGTCAGCCAACTGAATCTCATCATCATCAAATCTAGGCGTGGCTGGGTTATCGAACATCGCGCATATTACCTAAACAGTGTTGACATCAAGGTTTGGCTCATCAGATTGGCCATCTGGTGCTACTGGTGCAGATGGTTCTGAAGGATTTAAGGCGGATCTGTGCTGGTCAAGTAGCATATCAAAGGGAAGGTCTCCAACTGTAGCAAATCTAGTCACCTTCCTCCGGATCTTGTCCACTGATTTCTTGTTTATCTAGGACTTCCTCATCTTCTTTACTTCCTTTACCAACTCCTCAATAACTAGCATGTGCTTTATCAATGTGTCCATGATAGTCTTTTGGTTGTCCAGAATCTTCTTCAGCATCTCATTAATGTTAGAAGGATCCTCTGGTGCCTGTGAAGTAGACTGCAGTGCAACAGTACTAGATAAGCCAGATAGCTTAGAAGCAGTTGTTTGCATCTAGTTGTTGAGACTCGCCAATGTCTAGGAGACTCACAAAGCAGATAGGGGAATTGTGGGCACAAGCACTGGCTTTAAAGTTGCTCTAGGGATTGTGCTAGGAGATGTGGTAAGAGCTGAGGATCATGGCGGAGGCACACCAACGACACTGGTAGAAGGCTCATCATACGTGGATGGAAGATCAACTATCTCAGAAGCTGCCACTGTTGGCTTATCAGATTGGCCTGTGGTGGTAGAAGGCTTGACTCTTTTTTTTGGGTTGCTCGCATCAATCAGTGAATACCAATCGAAGGTCTTCTTTTCCTTCACCTTGGTGCCAAAATTTCTCGACTATACCTTGCATCGGTGAGGTACTTTGTGATAGTGTTGGGATAAGGGTAGGCTGATCTATCCTGTCGTGCAATCACTAAAATGTTTGTCAATATCACGACACCAATATTAATTGGTTACCCGGCCATAATGGAAGCCACAAGAACTGCCCGAGGAATAGTAAGGTGAGTCTCTTTCTAGCATGGTCCAATCGGCTACAAACAAAGGTCTGCCATCCCTTTGCCTCAAAGCTCAAATTACTCTATTGAATAGGAACCCTAGCAGCAATCAATGGTGGTGGTGGACCCGGTGGTGCAAAGATCTCAGCCAGCCGAGGTCGGACTTCACCCTTCATCGGACAATTCTATAGATGCTCCTTTGGATCATCATCCTCTAATCCCAAGTACGCATTTAGCATGTGCTGATCAAACCTCACCTTGAGGTTGCGTACTCTGGTCACCTTCGTGCCTTTCTTGATATGAGCAACATTGGCACAAAATTGTCAGATGATGTATTCTTTGGAATCCTCCACTCTCTCAGTGAACCACAACCAACCCTTTCGTAATTTGAACTACCTCAATATAGTCGACTTGTATGTCTCTAAAATCTTTCAATAAAACTAGCATTGTAGAGTCAACAACCTCACTGGCCACCACATATAAAATCTAGTGAAGGCGACCAAACTAACAAATCGATCCTCTCAAACCTCCTTCTTTGTTGACCTCTCTAGACTTATAGTTGTAACAAATCCCCCTCTACCATAATCGGGGATGTCATGTATAACGTGTGCCTCGGGGACTGGTATAGCTGATGCCTCAGAAGCCTAGCTAGCACTCTCCGATCCCTCAGAGGTGCTGTGAGATGAAAACGGCTCATCTTTGAGCTGGTATATCCCCTGTAGCCTCAACTGTGTGGCCGCCTTCTCCTCCTGAACAGAGGTTGAGTTTCCTTCTGAAACCTCCGTAGATGGGACATAGGAGCTCGACTTAGAGAGGTATGCATCTCTTCCTCTGCCTGCTTTTGCTTTCTTCCTGGTTGTCTTTTACTGACCAAGGGGCAAGGGACCTCTACCTCTACCCCGAGAAGAATCACCTCGACCTTTTGAAATTTCACCTCGGCCTCTTGATCGAACCATTGTCTGTATCAAAGTAGAGAGACATGACTCATGTAGGTAGGACAGAAACACTTGGACATAGAGGGGTGATGAAGTTAATACATATCTACAAGATAAGGGATCTACGGTCCACATATTGTTTATGTGCGCCTACAGAAAGGGAGTGCGGTCCACACATTTTTGCTTGCAGCCGCACTTCTGAGTCCTAAAAGTGTGAACTCTCTAATGATAGAGAAATGGCTAATCTGCAGCCGCAAAGGAAAATTTGTGGTCCAAACAATTTGACTTGCGGTTGTACTTTTGAGTCTCAAAAATGAAGACTCTTTGATGGCAGAGAAAGGGCTAATATGTGGCCACAAGGGGAAATCTGCTGTCCGCACATTTTAACTTGCGGCCGTAGATTCCTCCCTCAGTGATTGCAAACATCCGAATCTGCGGACTATACAATTTCATGTGCAGCCGCAAATTTCAAAATATTATGAGCAGACAATATTTTCAACTTAGATTTTTTAATTTCTTGCACAAATAGACATGGAAACATTGTAAAAACATGAAATTTAACGAACCCAACCCACTAGAGCATGTATCATGGTTACCCAGTCTAGATCTACCCCACATGGACACATAATGGAACTCTAATAATAGATGGCCTAAAAAGAACTAGAAAATATACAAATAAACTAACACAAAAAGTTAACATGAAATTGAAGCATACTAGATAGAGTGAGTGAAATGAGTGATGAATCGAGGTGGCTGTGTGTGTAAACAGTTGAAATCTCCAAGAAATTTACAGAGCAAGAATGTTTTGTTCAGAGAGGGAAAAATGTCCAATGAACCCTACTGATCTATTTATACCAACATTTTGAGAAGGGAAAGAAAGGCAGTGTGGTCGCACATTTTCATGTGCGAAGCAGATTTCACATACGGTCGCATATTCACCTCTGCACTGACAAGCTTAAACTTCAGAGAGTTGGTATTTTTGACATTTCAAATGTGCGGCCGCAAGAGAAATGTGCAGCCGCATTGCTCTTCTGGTATGGAACATAAAAATGCGCGGTCTGTACAATGAAGTGCAGTCCGCTTATTTATTAAACTTAGCCATATTTTTGTCCACCTTTATTGTAAGTCACACTCATCCCTGTAACACACTTCAAATCAAGTTAGAACACAAATAACACCTAACTCAAAATAAAAAGGAAAAGAACATGGGTTGCCTCCCAAGAAGAGCCTAATTTAATGTCGTGCCACGACACAAAATACCCCTAAGTGAAATGAATGACCACCACCACGGGATATCTCCAAACTTGCCCAAGTTGTGCTTTACCCGGTGACCATTGACTCGAAATATTTCATTATTTTTGTTCTTCAAGTCTAATGCACCAAAAGGTGTAACACCAACAATTTCAAAAGGACAACTCCACTTGGATTTTAGCTTCCCCGGAAACATCCGCAACCTTGAGTTAAACAATAATACAAGATTTCCCACCTTGAACTCTTTGTTTGAAATATATTTGTCATGAAGACATTTAATCTTTTCTTTGTAAAAGGACGAAATCGCATAAGCATGGTATTGGAACTCATCCAACTCATTCAAATGTGCAACCCTCAATTTAGCATCTACATTCCAATCAAGATTCAACTTCTTTATAGCCCACATTGCCTTGTCTTCTAGTTCTAACCGGAAGATGAAAAGCTTTTTCGAACACTAACCTGTATGGAGACATTTCGATAGGTGTTTGTAAGCCGTCCGATAAACCCATAATGCATCATCGAGCTTTTTGGACCAATCCTTCCGATAAGCATTCACCATTCCAGACAAAATAATCTTTATCTCCCGGTTGGAGACTTCCACTTGCCCACTAGCTTGTGGATGATAGGGAGTCGTAACTTTATAAGTAACACCATACTTCCTAAGTAAAGTTTCAAAATCCTTGTTGCAAAAATATGACCCCCCCCCCCCCCTTGCTTATAA
>MU665816.1:14068-60009 GCA_026770625.1 Nicotiana glauca
CCATTGCTTATAATTGCTCGTTGAGCACCAAACCTTGTGAAAATATTCTTCTTCAAGAAAGCCACGATACTTCTCGCCTCATTGTTGGGTAAAGCGATAGCCTTAACCCATTTGGATACATAATCCACCGCGACCAAGATGTAGGTGTTTCCACAATAACTCACTAAAGGGCCCATGAAGTCAACGGCCTACACGTCGAAAATATCAATCTCCAAAATGGTTGTGAGAGGCAATTCATTTTTTTAGATTCCACCGGCCTGTTGACATTCATCACATCTCTTCACTAACTTACTAGCATCTTTGTAAATAGTAGGCCAATAGGAACCACAACTAAACATTTTGGCGGTCGTCCTCACTCCACCATGATGACCATCATATGGTGAAAAATGACAAGCCCCAAGAATATCACCTTGCTCTTCTTCCGGTACACATCTTCTAATCACCACATCCATAAAAATCCGGAAAAGGTAAGGCTCATACCAATAATAATCTTGATAATCTCGTTTGAGCTTCTTCCTTTGGTTTGAAGAGAACTCATCCGGAATTATTCCACACATAAGAAAATTTTCTAAGTCTGCAAAACATGGCACCTCTTTCGTTGAAATTTTCAAGATTTTCTCATTAGAGAAGGAGTCATTGATTTCAAGGCCATCATGCGGCCTCCCCTCCTCTTCCAAGAACGCCAAGTGGTCCGCCACTTGGTTTTCACTACCTTTCCTATTTTTTATGTAAATATCCAATTCATGTAACGAGAGCACCCATCGTATCAATCGAGATTTGGAGTCCTTTTTTCTCATAAGATAATGAAGCGCCACATGATCCGTATGGATAATAACTTTTGCACCCATCAAGTATGGGTAGAACTTCTCAATTGCAAACACAATAGCTAGGAGATCTTTCTCCGTAGCGGTGTAGTTGAATTGGGAACTATTCATGGTCTTACTTGCATAGTAGATCGGATGGAAAATCTTGTTGATGTATTGGCCCAAAACAGCCCCAACCGCTACGTCACTTGCATCATACATGAGTTCAAACGGCACACTCCAATCTGGAGCAGTGATGATGGGAGTAGTTGACTTGAGCTTCAATAATTCAAAATCTCACATGCAATAATCATTGAAATTAAATTTGGAATCCTTCTCAAGAAGCTTGCATAACTGGTTCACCACATTAGAGAAATCTTTGATGAAGCGTCTGTAAGAACCTGCATAGCCTAAGAAACTCTGCACACCTTTCAGCAAAGTAGGGGGTGGAAGCTTAGAAATGACCTCAATCTTTGCCTTGTCAACTTCAATTCTATTCCTTGAGATTTTTTGGCCAAGGACAATACCTTCCTCGACTATGAAATGGCATTTCTCCCAATTGAGCACAAAATTTGTTTCTTCATATCTAGCCAACACTTTGTCCAAATTTTCAAGACAATCATCAAAAGAATCTCCAACCACCTACAAGTCATCCATGAAAACTTCAAGGCAGTCCTTCACCATGTCCGTAAAAAATATCCACCATACACCTTTGAAAAGTCACTGGTGCATTGCACAAATAAAATGGCATCTATTTGAAAGAAAACGTATCATAGGGACATGTAAAGGTTCTTTTCCCTTGATCTTCCGGAGCAATGAGAATTTGGTTATAACTTGAGTACCCATCAAGAAAACAATAGAAAGCATGGCTGGCCAATCTACCGAGCATTTGATCTAAGAAAGGAAGTGGAAACTGATCCTTCCTTGTGCCTTTGTTGGTGATAGTGCATACACATCCTCCAATCGATCACTATTTTTGTAGAAATCAAATCATTCTTGTCATTGGTGACCACCGCCATGCCCCCCTTTTTTGGGACACATTGAACCAGAGAAGCTCATGGACTATCGGAGATGGGATAGACAACCCCGGAATCCAACCACTTGAGAATATCTTCCTTGATAACTTCTTGCATAGACTTATTGAGTCTCTTTTGATGTTCAATAGATGGTTTTGCGCCATCCTCTAACTTGATCTTATGCATGCAAAAGGCAGGGCTTATCCCCCGACTATCCGCCAAGGTCTACCCAATAGCCTTCTTTCTCATTTGTAGCACCGCCAATATGGAATCTACCTGCACATTAGTCAAATAAGAGGAAAGAATAACCAGTAAAGTAGAACAAGGGCCAAGAAATTCATATGGAAGATGTAGAGGCAATGGCTTCAACTCCAAGGTAAGTGGCTCTTCAATCGAAGGCTTTGTAGGAGAATTCGTCCTATTTTCAACATCCAAGGACAATTTCCTAGGTGTATAGTTGTACAACCCCATTCCTTGCAAAGAGTTCACTAATTCCATGAATCCATCCATCTCGTCATCATCAAAGTTGAGCAAGATGTCCTCCAACATATCACCAACATTGATTGTAGTACTTTTATCATCAACAATGGCATCGATCACCAAGTCCAAAAAAGAACACACCTCATTGATATTTGGTTACCGCATGGACTTACACACTTGGAATACCACTTTTTCATCACCAACCCGGAAAGTAAGTTCTCCAACTTCAATATCACAAAGAGCTTTACCCGTAGCAAGGAAATGTCTCCTAAGAATAATTGGCACTTCATAATCAACTTCATAATCTAAAATTACAAAATTCGCCTGAAGAATGAATTATTAACCCGAACCAAAACATCTTCAACCACACCCAACGGCCTTTTCATGGTACGATTGGCCATTTGCAATATCATAGAGGTGGGTCTTGGTTGCCCAATTCCCAAAGTATTGAAAACTAAATAGGGCATCATATTGATACTTTTTCCAAGATCACAAAGAGCTTTAGCAAACTCGACACTTCTAATTGGATAAGGGATCGTGAAAACACCAGGATCCTCCAACTTAGGATCCATTGAATGCACAATTTCACTCACTTGAAGAGTGACCTTGATGGTTTCAAAATTCATCGGCCTCTTCTTGGTCACATGATCCTTCATAAACTTGGTATAACCGAGCATTTGTTCCAAAGCTTCGACCAATGACACATTGATTGAAAGACTCTTCATCATTTGAATGAATTTCTTGAATTGATTCTCACCATTTTTCTTAGCAATTCTTTGAGGTTATGGAGGTGGAGGCTTAAGAAATATTGCCTTATCCTTTTGCACTACCGGCTATAGTATGTCAATAATTGTTCCCTAGACGGGTTCACATCCTCTTAAGTCTCTTCCACACTATCATCATAATCAATCCAAACTTCATCATTAGTTTGAACAACATAGTTTGGGATCTCTTCTTCTTGCATAACTTGATCATCATCAACCAATCGCCTTCCACTTGAGGTGGGTTCATTCCCTCCTCTTCCACTTTTTGTGATAATTGCGATGGCATGCCCTATATTGTTACCGCCTTTTGGGTTCACACCGTGTCACTTATTAGTGCCCTTTTAGGACAATAATCTAGAGCTTGAGAGATTTGCCCCATTTGAACTTCTAAGTTGCAGATTTATATGTTGTGTGAGGCAAGTTGGGCATCCGAATTGACATTCTTTTTCATCATTTGCTTGAACATACTTTCAATACTTCCTATCTCATTATTTGAAGAACTTGAACCATGGGAAGGATAAGGAGGTGGTTCCTCGGTTGTTGGTACATCGGGGGCCTTCGAAAACCTGGCCCCCGCTTGCCTTGATTGTTACTGTCATGAACCCCAAAATCCACTAAAGATCGTGACGGCGCCGGACACCACTATCAGACAAGCTAACAATAAATACTTAATTTGGTTCTCATTTAGTTATTTTAGAAATCATATTTTCCTTCAATTAAATAGTAAAAGATGGGATTTGCAAAATAAATAATAATATTTTTAATAATTTCAATACAGGACGATCCATAATCACCCCAAAACCCGGTGTCACAAGTGCATGAGCATCAACTAGGAATATAAAATAAAATACAACATCTATCGAGAATACAAATTGGACAAGAGAAATATAAATACTCTGAAAGAGACTCTAACGGCTGCGGGTAATAATATGAAGTGCAGCTCACCTAAGTATCCGCATGTATACACGCATCTGCTCTCACAAGGACACTAAACATATATGTACCTGCACAAAAATATGTTGCAAGTGTAGTATGAGTACGTAAATCTACGTGGACCCAGTAAGTATCTAGCCTAAACCCGGATGAGTAGTGACGAGGGATCGACATTGATACTCACTAGTGGTCCAATAATATCAGGTATAGTAAAAGGAAAAATAAACATGAGGAGTAGTAAATAAATGAAATGAACAAGCATAAAATAAGTGATACAAATTCCCCTCTTTACAATGAACTCAAGCTTCCCATTAAAAATTCCCTCCTTAACCGGAGCACACATATCGGTGTAGTGGATCTCAACAAATAGATTGTCATAATTCAAATCAGGAAAAACTCACGGATACACTGGCTTCTTGTCAAATATTACGCACCATTCCATGAGGATATGATATAGGAAATGCCGAGGTGTACAACTCGATCTAACATAAATATTAATACTGAGCACCGTCAATGGTCGAAAGGCACGAACCATAGATGCATCTATTAACCTGCCGAGGCGAACGACCCGTTCCCATGATAGTGTGGTGCATAAATCCTACCAAGGCAAACGTCCCGATCCCATAAGATGTGAAATACATAATTCTGCCGAGGCAAATGGCTCGATCCCATTAGAATAAAAAATTTTGACGGGTCTTTGACCCTACTCACAAATAAATGTGTGAGTTGTAATTTCTTTAACAAAAAACTTTCAATGAAACATATATATCAAGAAAACACGCCGTAAGAGGAGTAAAATTATTCGGTGACTAATCATGAACTCGTAAAGTCTATACAATAGCAAGCCCACTCTCAAGTAGAAATGTAAAACAGAGGAATTTAATAGGCGAGAGACTGCTCAAATAGTACAGCTATAGCATGATGTGAACCTAAGCCTACCCGAACAATAATATAAATGTAGCTACGCATGGTCTCTCGTCATTTCGCGGGTACGTATCCCCCTTAAAAAGTAGCACACATCAATATACAAGACATACGGATAATTTCTCCCTCACAGGGTTAGACAAGAGACTTACCTCGCTCCGAAGTTCTATAATTAGCTCCAGCATCCCTCTAACACCTCAAACCAGTGTCCATCATTCCAAACTAGTATAGCAACGTGCAAACAATAAAAATATACTCTAATACTGATAATAAATCGATTTATAACAACTCCCAACTCCGCTCAAAAAGTTAAAAAGCCAACCCCCGAGACCACGTGCCTGTATTCCTAAAATTATTGAAAATAAATATTATCCACTCATATGGTATATACCCAGAAATTCATCCAATTTCGTCCATAAATCGAGCCCCAAATCAAGGATTTACCATTTTCATCTTTGGGGCTCAAAATCCCAATTTTTACAATCCAAATACGGATAAAAATTAGAAACCAACCGAAATAATCATGGATAATTATCAAAATAAAGGTCATATATTTACCCCCTTGTTGAGACGAGAACAACATCGCAAAAAGCACCTATAACGGAGCTTTAGAACTCAAGATATGCCCAAAATACTAAAATTCTCGGTATAAAACACTGTCCAGGAAATTTTTCTTCGTCGCCTTCGCGTTTATAAAGAGAAACTTTTCATGTTAACCAGTCAAACGCGAAGAACAAATCTTCCCACCAAAAACCAATAATCTTGTCCAACACGAAAATAGACATAACTCTCTCATGTGATATCGAAATTTGACGATTCTTGTTGTTATGGCTCCATAATTACGATACGGATATAATAGTTCAATCCAATCACAAATAAAAGGTAATTTTATCAATATAGTTCCCTTTATATCCAAGGAAACAATGCCGAAATATCAAATAAGAGCGTGACACAACCCAAACACCTCTGAAACACACTTGAGGCCCTTGGAACCCCGTCCAATCATACAAACCAGTCCCATAATATAATACAAACCTGAAAAAGGCCTCAAATTACATAAAAGAACATCAAAATCAGGAATCACACCCCAATTCAATCTTAATAACCTTTAAAACTTCAAACTTCTACATTCGCTACCGAAACACGTCAAATCACGTCCGATTGACCTCAGATTTTGCACATAAGTCATATTCGACATTGTGGACCTACTCCAACTTTCAGAATCAAAATCCAATCCCAATATCAAAAATTCCACTCCCATCAAACTTCTCAAAAACCTTCAAATTTCTAACTTTCGCCAAATGACCCTGAAATGACCTACGGACCTCCAAATTCACTTTCGGATGCGCTCCCAATACCATAATCACCATACGGATCTATTCCCGGACTCAGAATCCCAAAGGGACATTGATAACATTGAAATACACCTCAACCCAAATTTATAAAATTCTTCCAAAATGCCAACTTCTACAATAGGCACCGAAACATTCCTGGGTCATCCAAAACCCGATCTGGATATATTCCTAAGTCCAAAATTATCATACAAACATGTTGGAACCTTTAAATCCTGAGTCTGAGGTCGTTTAATTAAAAATCACACTTTATTCAATTATTCCAACTTAAATCTTTAAAAATGAGAATTTTCTTTCCAAATCAACTCCGAACTTACCGAAATTCAATTCCGAACACGCATGCAAGTCATAATACCTGAAGTGAAGCTACTCAGGGCCGCAAACTGCTGAGTGATGTTCTAGAGCTCAAAATGACCGGTCGAATCGTTACATACTCTCCCACTTAAATATACATTCGTCCTTGAACGTGCCAAGAAGTGCTCGGGAGTTGTCCAAAATCACTGTTTAACACCTCGTGCACCTACCCGTGCCACCAAAACCTAGTTGAGACTCTAGCAAGCTCTAGAAAAAATTCGAACATTCGGAGTTTCTCCACGATACCAGATTCCAGCACACGAACACCGTATTAATCACCAGACACTGAACCCAGCATGAACATGCTCCATCGCGGAAATCACACCATGCACACATAACTCATTTTCCCAAGGCAATCTCCACCAATCACAACGGCTGAAATTTCCACTGACTCGAAGCCCATAGTATACCTCATAACTTATATAAGCCTTGTTCCAACTCTCGCAATACTGCCATGACGGAGAGAATTATAGAAACTCATAACCATCTGTCGAATCACAAATCATGTAGTCTCTCCTCCTGACAAAAAGCATTACTTCATTCTAAACTGGATAACGATATTTCCTCTTTAATATACCTTATATAAATCTGATCCCACTAATCACAGGTCCATTAATCTCATCTCACCCAGTAAAGCTGCTCTGGCAATAAGCCACCGCGAACACTATCTAAGATTTCATATGACTACATCAATGCGCAAACAAGCTACAACTTGAATGTGACACATAAGGAAGAATGAACTTTGAAAAGAACTACTCAATCCACGTAACTAATTTAAACAACCGTAAAGACGTTATGAACCTTCCCCAAAAAATGAGAATCAAAACACACAATAATAGATATGAGAAACTGTACTTAACATCACGTTGTTGCGGCATGCAACCCGATCCACACATGATATCGCTGCGGCGTGCAACTCGATCTAACTATGATACCCATGGCGGCTTGCCACCTGATCCAAACAACATACCCATGGCGGTGTACCACCCGATCCATACATAATAATCTATAAAGAAATACTTACAATCTAAAATGCTCATACCTGCAAAATACCCGTTCATCAACCATAAACACACAAAGTGCATAAAACAAATCCCTGGGAAACGGATAGCGACATACGCTACGAAACTTAAGCACAACTAAGGTGCAATAAATGACATGTATCTTGAGAGCCATCCTGCTCTCACAATACCACAAATTACAAGGGATCTGAATACGAGTTCAATCATCAAACCACCTCACAACCCACCTAGCATAAAATAGATTACACGAAATAGCTAATGACATAAATAACATCTAGGGCTCAAAGAATCCTCCGTTAATAACGCTAAGCTGAAATGAGCCCATTCGGCCTGATATAGGGCCCATATTCACATTTAGATCCACCCATAGACCTCAAGCTGATTCTGACCGTACCGCACTAGGCTAATAACCTTTCAAGGATCCACACTACCCCTTTTTCCCATGACACACAAGCGCAGTCTCCCAATCCGGAACAAACTTCCACAGTTCAAAACCAAATGAACAGAGCGTCTTCTAGGCATAAACTCTCGCATTAGCGATAGTACCATAATCTCCATACTTGGTTTCAATCTTCAATCAACCAAGTGACTACATGTCACACTTATACAATCTTCCCGTGGAATAAGCTCCCATGACCTTCCACTCCAGGTAATAAAGTTTGCACATCCATACCACCGGCCATACAATGTTGTAAAGCGAATCGATAATTTGCAGATCAGTACAAAAAGCCTCTTACACAGGACGATCTCAGGTGACGCTAAAGACAATACCAGCTTACTCTAAATATCTAAATTCTTTCCTGCTCATCCAAGCTCGTAACATTCTTGTCTACACCGAACAGCAACCTTAATCCTCAACTTCTGATTCCTATGTCGCTCACTGCGCCTAACATGCCAATGCGCGAGAGTACAAGAACTCCATCATAACTCTTGAACCACTAATAGAATAAACACTCTAACCTTTCACTTAACTCATTTCAAGAGAACCATTGCAACACGCAATTGAATTCCCATAACCGCAGAAATAAAAACCTAGAGTAGTGGTCTAAACCACCATAATTCATCAGGTATCTATCTACACATAACATGCCATAATACTCGAACGACCCATATAAAATCAATTACGACGATCGCCATAAATCACATTGAAGACGCCCCCTTTTTTCTAGAGCAAAATTGGGTTTACGACATTTTTGGAAGACAACTCTATTCCCATTTGGGAATTGGGTTTTTGGAATTGAAGAGTTGCCACCTAATGATTAAGTGCATTAGGAAACTAAGGGTTTTGAGTTTGAAAACCATAGTTCAGGTAAGGGCTAGAAATTATCTCGAGGGGAAGGTGTTAGGCACCCCTCAAAATCCACTAGTGTGGTTCCCGGCCATGCTATGTTGTGACTTTAATGCAAATAAGTATACAAATAATTTCACACCTAAGGGTTACAAATAGATACATGACAAGCATGTTGGAATCAAGATCTACAACTTGTTTGAGGGGAGAGTCTAAATGCAGAAAATTAATCAAGACATTGAATAAACAAAGAAGAAAAATTTAGAAGAAAAGGAGTAATGCAGTAAAATTAAAAAGGAGTTTTGGGTCGTTGAAAAATAAAATTTTATTGATATTAAACAAGGTTACATAAAGGAAAGAGGTCCTAGGTTTATAAAACACATGGATCATCCACACAACACCAGTAACCAATCATACGCATAGTGTTGTCGTGTGATCTCATCTCCATGTCTACCCTTCCCACCCCGTTAAGGTATTAAGCGCGGAATGGTATCGTTACCTACTACATGCTATTACCCGTCCCACATATCAGCCCCGAAGGTGTTTAGGACTACTAATCCTAAAAGGAGGGAGCTTGGCTTTTCAGAGGTTTTAAAAGGATAAAATTCTAGGGCGACAACCAAAACACATAAAGTAGTTAATGGGAAATAAGGACAATTAAAGGCTCAAGTAGACCTCCTCACTTAAAGAAATGAATTGTTTAGCATTTCTTACACATACTGTTTAGGTCCTTGATTAAAATTAGCATAGGAAGAATTGATTTACCGCATATTTCCCAGATAGGGATTCTGAATTAGTCCTGCTTAGATGTAGTTGTAGAAAACTGACAGTTGATTAATTATGTAACCATTTGTCTGTGTTAAACAGGACCTATAGGCATGATATCTATTAATTCAGAGATAGGGGGGAGGGAGGAACAAACTGATTGCGAAAAAGGATATTATTGGTTACAAGATTACAAGTTCTGCGAGTGTTAGACGAATTACCACTGATTTTAGATTTAAAAGGCAAGTGGGCAATTCAGATTTAGTTGGTTACTCCTATAGGCATGCTTTCTAGGCGTTACTGATTTTGTTATGTAGAAATCCTATAGGCAGGTCATCTATATGTGATTGATTATTTTTAGATCCTATAAGTGAATTTGCTTAATGATGGATGCACATGCAAAAATGCAGGAAGTCCTATAGGCAGATTAGCTATATGATATGCAAACTTTCATAAACAAGGCACCTATACGAAAAGGCAGAAAATCCTAGGAACATGGTATCTATGTGAAACTGAAGAAGATGTCTATGAACATGATATCTATATGAGGTGCAGAATTCCAGTAGTTAACTATATGAAGATGTAGAATTTCAGAGACAATATTTCCCTATAGTCATGGTATTAACGTGAAAACGCAGGGTTTGAAAATAATAATCCTATGAACATGATTTCTATGTGAAATGTAGAATTTGAAAATGGTAACCTATAAATATGATTTCTAGGTAGAATTTGAAAGTAATAACCCTATGAACATGATTTCTACCCCTTTGGAATGCATTCAATCCCATCCTTTTTCACTACACCCCAGTAGTTATTACAAGTTTATTACAAAGCTTATTACAGACCAAGTGATTCAAAGAAATAATAAAATACATCAGTGAATACATCTACATCTAATCAGCCTAATCCAGACTCAAAGTCTAATAATATGAGATGAACCAACTTCCAGGATCGGATTTTCAAAGCCTTTCTCTTGTTTGGGATGTGTCAAAGTTCTAAGGGACTTCAAGATTTCCAGGCAATGCTTACACCCCAAATATCATTGCAGAATAGATTATAGTGCAGTGTGGAAGGGCCAGCCCTCAAATGTCCAAGTTCAAAGGGAACTCAAGGATCCCAAAGCAAGGCTCATAAGAGAGGGGCAGGACTTAAAGACTAGGAGTAAGTGTAAGTGTAATGAAAGGTAATTAGGGGGAGCCAAGGCAGGCTAGTGGTCATGCCTAGCAACTTGGCTGCTGGCACACCCCTGACCAGCCTGTCAGCCTTAAAAATTAGGAGTTAGGACCTTATTGAAGGTCAGGTTCAGCCATAGACAGCAATTGGGATGCTGCCAGGCCATACCTTAACTTAGCACACATAGGGGAATGAGGGTATGGGAGCAATTATTTACACTATCAACAAAGAAATAGAGAAAGAACAGGCACAACACATATATACTCTAAAATTAACTTTGCAAAGAACTGAAGGCAAGCATAGATGCAAAGACTGTAAATAAACACGTTAGGAGAGATACTAAAATTAATTTTAGGGCATACCAGTCCAAAGAAGCAAGTAGGGAGAAACAATAGACTTGTGGAAGCCAAAGTGCAATAAAGAGGTAAGAGTGTAGGTTTTTAGAAGAGAGTTGTGATTTCTATATGCTTAAAAATCGTGTGTGTGTGTGAATGAAAAAGCAGGGTATTTATAATTGAAAATAAGTGTAGAAAATAAGGAAAGAATCATAGTAGTAATTATGGAACTATGTACCAGTTAAAATCAATCAGTATATGGACTTCCTTTAATTAAGGAGTTCAAATTTAAACGATAATGGGCAGAAGTTATTTAAGGAAGGAGATCAAGTAAACATCTTGTGCATAGCAGACAAATAAGGATAAATACATAGAAGATATTTAAGGTAAAAGTCCAGTGGTACTTGATTTGTGAAAACAAGGAAAGGGAATCAGTAAAACAGCCAGTAAAAGAACCAAGTTGAAAGCCTTGTTCGAGTCAGAAAAGAGGTAAAGGAGAGTTTTAAATTAGGGAAAAATCAGTAACAATCAAGTAAGCAACATTAAACGGATTCAGAATCAATTAACAGTTGGCAAAACCTTTGAAAGAGAAGTTCTCATATATAAAACACATAGTCATGTCAAGCAAGAATGATGTCATGCAAATTACGAAAGACTAGCAAAAGGTTTCAAAATCACAAATACAGAAAAAGTTCAAATTCAATCATAAACTCGGAGTGAGTCCGAGAGTTCAAGGTTTCAAAGTAGAACCCTTGTCCAAACATAAAACCAAAATTGCCAAACAAACCCCCAAATCCTAGGGTTTTTAAACTCAAAATCGATACAGAGATGAGAAGGCAAACTATTGAAACAGTCTCAAAGACCTCTTTTAGAGTCTCATGAGAAACATACAAGCACCGTAGCAGGTTCAAGGCAAATAAAACATAGAAACTGATTTGAAGTACAGAGAACAAGTTTTAAGAAAAGCTTGGAATTTAAACGAGTTCAGGTAGTGTAAACTTAAGGAAACAGTCGATGAAACACATCTAGAAAGAACCAGACAAAGTCCGGTAAAGGCAAACAAAGGACTAAAACTCAGTAGGGAAAACACAGTAAAGAAACACATAAGATAGGCATGTGAGAGCATGATATTAAAACCAGTAGGAAACAGAACGGAGCACAATAGAAGAATTTCATAATATAGCAAATATAAGAACACACGGAAAACATGCGAGTCAGAAAAGAGCAAATAAGAACATAGCAGGGATCGATTAACCAAGAAAAGAAGAATAAGAAGAGTCAGAAACATTTTTATGAACCTTTTCCAGAAACCCCAATCGAAAAGAAGAAACTTTTGAAAGAAAATCGGAGAAAATGTTTAAGAAACTTAAGCGATAGTGCAAATATGTAACAGATCTAAAAATAATCGGAGAGAACCTCGATAGTTAGGGTTTCAGATGAACCCTAGAAATGAGAAAGGCTTCGAAAATGTCCGATCTAACTCGAATGAGGTCAGAATCAGGCTCAAAAGACCAAGAGCCGCCGGAGCAAGGCCAGAGATGGCCGAAATCCTCGAATCGGTGAAGTTCTGAGTGAAGACCCTCGATGTCTGGCCTCGAACCTTCGAGGAACAGGCATGTAAGAGGTGAGTATAGGATGTCCATGGCCTAAGAAGCCATGGACTTGGTAGAACAAGGTAGAGGGAGGCTAGGGTTTCGAAGAACCTTGAGAGAGTTTGGGGGTTCAAGGGCGGCTGAAGGGTGGAAATGAATTAGGGTTGGGGGTAGTCGGTGAATTAAAAAGGAAATGGTTAATCTGAGCTGTTGATCTTCTAGACCAACGGCTGTGATTAAAGGGGGAATCCGGTCGAGTATTTAATTGGGTTATGGATTGGGTTGATTTTAAAATTGGTCCGATTGAAATTGGGTTCAAATTGGGGCTGTAATGTGGCTATAATTGGAATGTAAATGGGTTATACGTTAAATAGCCAATTTTTCCCTTTTAATTTAATTAAAATAGTTAAAATAATTTATAAAACCAATTAAAAGCACTAAATTGATTAATAATATATAAATGTTAATTTAAAAGGGAGCAATTTTAAAATTGTAAGATGGTATTAATCGCAATATAGGCTATAATTGCAATTTTATGCAATTTTTAGCTTAAAATATCAAATAGATTTATAAAAAAATATGCAAAATTACCTCAATTACATTGTGATGTAAATATGAGGAAGGAAATACATTGCTCGCCAAAATGATGGTTTTGGGAATAATTATTGGATTTTGTACTGTTAAAACAAAATAAAAAAATAATTTTTAAAAGTTGTTAAAAATTAGACAAATGTCAAAAAATCTTGGGCATACTTATATATGCATGTACATGCTTTTTCTTTTGAGAATATTTTGAGTATAAAAATAGATATGGAAAAATTGAGTATCAACAGCTGCCCCTCTTTACCCGGGAAAGATGAAAGAGTTGTCGGGTAAGGATATGATGACTAATTTTGATCGAGAGAAACGACTTGCAAAGGTTTTGACCGAGCTCTGGTTCCTGAGCTACCTACATATCCCTAGTCTTACAGGAATTAGGTCATATATACTTCAGGATACATCGACGGAATAGGTCGATGGAGGTTTTGGAAAAGATGGACGCAATATTTGGGTTGGGAAGGATGGTCAGGGACTGATGGGCTGCGAGATCACTCCTTCTGTAATGGCCATTTCCAGCTGATGTACCTGCAAATGAGCAATACGAACATATCGTGCATGAATTTAGTCGTGATGCAAGTTCCCGTTGGACCATGAATGTTGTCTTTGTACGGTTAGGATGACGTCTCAGACCATGACGTCTTGGGCCATAAAGTGCATAATAAAAGATTCGCAGGCTATGAAATGACATTCTCGGGCTATGACAATGGTGCCTCCGAACCATGATGCTTTTGAATAATGATGTGCGGAATATAAAGCGGGGTCCTCAGGCTATGGCATGGCGTTCTCGAGCTATGAAAATGATGCCTCCGAATAATGATGCCCTTGGACAGTTTGGCGATATTTTAGCCCATGAAATGCAGGATTTGGCGATTTTTCAGTCGATGTAAAACGCAAATGAATGGGTGGCGGTATTTTAGCCGATGTAGGGATTTAAATGAAGTTGGCGATATTTTACCCATGCAGGATAAAATAAAGTTGGCGATATTTCAGCCAACAAAAGATTTAAATATAAATGGCGATCTTTTAGCCGACATGAAGGGTAAACATGAATGGAGATATTTCAGCTGACAGAAATTCACATAAAGCTTGCGGCTTTTCAGTCGATGTAACGATTTGATGCAATTGGTGATCTTTCAGTCAATAGGAGGGATTTAAACAAAACTGGAGATGTTTCAGCCATGCAAGGTTTAAATAAAGCTGGCGGTATTTCAGCCGATGCAAATAAGAGGTGGCGATATTTCAGCCATGCAGGATGGAGACAGTTCTTAGTCTTGGAAGGCAGAAAGGTAGTCTTATGCAATGCAAGAAAATGCAGGATGGAGACAGTGCTTATTCTCGGAAGGCAGAAAAGTAGCCTTATGCAAATGCAGAAATGTAGATGGAGGTAGAGCTTAACCTCGGAAGGCAGAAAGGTAGCCTTATGCAAATGCAGAAATGCAGATGGAGGTAGAGTTTAACCTCGGAAGGCAGAAAAGTAGCCTTATGCAATGCAGAGAAATGTAGATGGAGACAATGCTTAGTCTCGGAAGGTAGAAAGGTAGCCTTATGCAGTGCAGGAAATGCAGATGGAGACAGAGCTTAGTCTCGGAAGGCAGAAAAGTAGCCTTATGCAATGCAGGAAATGCAGATGGAGGTAGGGCTTAACCTCGAAAGGCAGAAAAGTAGCCTTATGAAATGCAGATAAATGTAGATGAAGGTAGATCTTAACCTCGGAAGGCATAAAGGTAGCCTTATGCAATGCAGGAAATGCAGATGAAGGTAGAGCTTAACCTCAGAAGGCAGAAAGGCAGCCTTATGCAATGCAGGAAATGCAGATGGAGACAATGCTTAGTCTCGGAAGGCCGAAAGGTAGCCTTATGCAATGCATGAAATAAAGGTGAAGAGTGGCAAAATTTCTTAGCTGAGAGATGATAGCTGATAGTTGATTATCACTGTGGCCGCTGGGGAGGTCATGTGCGGATAGCACTTGTAAATAGGCGATGATTCTGAGAGTTGTATTCCTGAAAAAGCATGAGTTATGCAATCGTATCTGATGACTTTATGTCTTGGGGTGCCTGTATTCAAAGAAAAATCGTGAGTTTTGTAAAGGGGAAGGTTAGTTCGTCTTTCCGTAGGCTTCGCTCGTTCTAATCTGCTCTTGCTTTCATTGGGGGTAGCGTCGCTAACAAAGCAATTTTGATAGTATCCATGCATGATTTGGTGAATATAATTTTAAAATATGATGTAAATACATAATAATAATAAAAATGATTTTCTTTTAGATGAACCGATGACTGCGACGCGGTTCAAGATATTGTGACCTCTCTTGCTCTGGAATTTTGAGGGTCCTCCTCAAAATTTTGCCCTAGTTTACTGGGCTGGTGCCTCTGACGACTGCGCGCGATGAATGACGAAAGTCTTCGAAATTTTGAGGGTCCTCCTCAAAATTCTGCCCCAGTTTCCAATATCGAGGGGAAATGAAAATTTTATTGAATTGTGACCGAACCCATAAGGCTGCCTACGTATCCCCTCTTAAACGGGAATTAGATCAGGTGTAGTTCAAATTACATTATACAGAAATTATAATGGTTATACATAATAGCGTTTGACTGCATCTGAATTAATTGGCTTTGGCCAAACTTTTCCATCCGTCTTTGCGAGTATGAGAGCTCCTCCTGTCAGAACCCGATGAACCATGTATGGACCCTGCCAGTTGGGAGAGAACTTTCCTTTGGCATTATCCTGATGCGGGAAAATCTTCTTTAACACCAGCTGCCCCGGTGTAAACCTTCTTGGTTTGACTCTCTTGTTGAAGACCCTGGACATCCTGTTCTGATACAATTGACCATGACAAACTGCGTTCAGTCTTCTTCCATCTATAAGGGCTAACTGTTCATAGCGAATTTTTACCCATTCTGCATCTTCAAGTTCCGCTTCCTGTATAATTCTCAGGGAGGGAATCTTTACCTCGGCTGGGATGACTGCCTCGGTACCATAAACCAGCATATAGGGAGCTGCCCCTGTCGATGTACAAACTGTGGTACGGTATCCTAATAGAGGAAATGATAGCTTTTCGTGCCACTGCTTGTGTTTTTCTATCATTTTCCTTAGTATTTTCTTGATGTTCTTATTGGTCGCTTCTACAGCTCCATTCATCTGAGGTCTGTAGGCTATAGAATTCCTGTGCTTAATCTTGAACGTCTCACACATTGCCTTCATCAGATCACTGTTGAGATTTGAACCATTATCAGTGATGATCATCTCCGGGATGCCGAACCGGCAAATGATGCGGTCGAGGACAAAGTCTGTCACAACCTTCTTGGTTACTTCCCTAAATGATGATGCTTCAACCCATTTGGTGAAATAATCAATTGCCACTAGAATGAACCTATGCCCGTTTGATGCAGCAGGCTCGATAGGTCCGATGACATCCATTCCCCAAGCGACGAATGGCCATGGTGAGCTTGTTGCATTGAGCTCGTTAGGGGGTACCTTTATCATGTCTTCATGAATCTAGCAACGATGGCATTTCTGAACATACTGGTGCAGTCTGTTTCCATAGTCATCCAGAAATAACCGGCCCGGAGTATTTTCTTGGCTAAGAAAAACCCATTCATATGCGGACGGACCACAGGTCCCTGCATGAACTTCCTCCAATAACCTGGATGCTTCCTTTGCTTTGACACACCTTAGTAATCCCAAATTGGGAGTCCTCCTATACAGGATTCCTCCGCTATGAAAGAAGTGATTGGATAACCTCCACATGTGCGCTTCTGAGTAGTGTTTTCAAGTTCTGGATATTCTCCTGTTGGTAGATACTTCTTGATGTCATGAAACCATGGTTTTCCATCTGCTTTTTCCTCGACGTGAGCATAGTAAGCGGGTTGATCTTGGATTTTTACCGGGATAGGATCAGTGAAGTTCTTATCTGGATGCTGAATCATGGATGATAGAGGGGCCAATGCATCGGCGAACTCATTCTAGACTCTGGGGACATGCCGGAATTCTATCTTTGTAAACCTCTTCCTCAACTCATGTACATGATACAAGTATGGGAGTATCTTGGAGTTCTTGGTTTCCCATTCTTCTCGAACCTAATGTATGAGCAAGTCGGAATCCCCGATCACTAGTAACTCCTGAACGTTCATGTCAATGGCCAGCTTGAGCCCTAAGATGCAGGCTTCATACTTGGCCATGCTATTGGTGCACGGGAACCTGAGCTTGGCGGAAACCGGATAATGCTGACCTGTTTCTGATACTAGAACTGCTCTTATGCCAACTCCTTTAAAGTTTGCTACTCCGTCGAAAAATATTCTCTAGCCATCATAGGATTCTACAATGTCTTCTCCTATGAAAGAGACCTCTTCATCAGGAAAATATGTGTTTAGAGACTCGTATTATCCGCCCACGGGATTTTTGGCAAGATGATCGGTTAGGGATTGTCCTTTGATCGCTTTCTGAGTTACATAAACAATATCAAATTCACTCAGCAAGATTTTCCATTTGGCAAGCTTGCCCATGGGCATGGGTTTCTGAAATATGTACTTTAGCGGATCCATCCTTGATATAAGATAAGTGGTATAGGCACATAAATAATGCCTCAACTTTTGAGCTACCCAAGTTAGAGCACAACAGGTGCATTCTAGTAGGGAATATCGAGCCTCGTACGGGGTGAACTTCTTGCTGAGATAGTAGCTGGCTTGCTTATTTCTCCCTGTTTCATCATGTTGTCCCAAAACATAACCGAACACCCCATCTAGTACTGCAAGGTAGATCAATAGGGTCTACCCGATTCGGGCGAAACCAGAACTGGCGGCGTTGACAGGTATTCCTTAATTTTGTCGAAGACTTTTGGGCATTCCTCAGTCCATTTAGCAGCAGTGTCCTTCATTAGCATCTTGAAAATTGGTTCACAGTTGATAGTGGGCTAGGCTATGAATCGGCTTATGTAGTTTATCCTCCCCAGGAAACTCATAACCTCTTTCTTGTTCTTTGGTGGTGGCAATTTCTGAATGGCCTTAACCTTTGACGGATCCAGTTCTATTCCTCGTTGACTTACGATGAATCCAAGCAGTTTTCTGGCTGGAACCCCCAATCCACATTTGGCGGGATTTAGTTTCAAGTTGTACCTTCTCAGTCTGTTGAAGAACTTTCTCAGATATTCCATGTGATTAGTGGCTTTCATGGATTTGATGATGATGTCATCTACATATACCTCGATCTCTTTGTGTATCATGTCATGGAAAATAGTAGTCATGGCCCTCATGCAGGTGGCCCCAGCATTTTTCAATCCAAATGGAATCATCTTGTAACAATACATTCCCTACAGCGTAATGAAAGTCGTTTTCTCCACGTCTTCTTCGTCCATTCATATCTGATGATACCCAGCAAAACAATCGACAAATGACTGCAACTCGTGCTTGGCGCAGTTGTCAATCAGAATGTGTATGTTCGGTAAGGGGAAGTCATTTTTCGGACTGGCCCGGTTGAGATCCCAGTAGTCGACACAGACTCTGACCTTCCCGTCCTTCTTTGGTACTGGCACAATGTTGGCCAACCATGTTGGATACTCTACTACCCTGAGGACCTTGGCTTTGACTTGCTTGGTGACTTCTTCCTGGATTTTCAAACTCATGTCAGGCTTGAACTTCCTGAGCTTCTGTTTTACCAGCGGGCATGTTGGATCCGTTAGCAGTTTGTGAGCTACAATAGATGTGCTGAGACCAGTCATATCATCATACGACCAGGCAAATATGTCCTCATATTCTTTTAAGGACTCTGTATATTCTTCCTTTTCTGACGATGACAAGTGAACACTGATGCGCATTTCCTTGACATTCTCTGCATTCCCCAGGTTGACGACTTCAGTTTCGTCCAGGTTAGACTTAGGTCTATTCTAAAAGTCTTCCACCTCTTTAACGACCTCTTCTGGTATCTCATTTTCTTCTGAGTCTATGTCCGTTTGTTGCGTTACCTCGTCGCACTTCACATTCGTCGGTTCATCAAGATAAGTAATAGTAATGGTGTGTAAAAATAAAATAAATGACAGAGAAAAATAATAAGAGCGAGACTTATAAGAAACTGAAATACTTTGATAAATTCCAATATTGTTTTGAACATCGGAGCTCTTTTCAAAATTTAAAGATAATACTGAAGGGAAATCAACTAGCGAAAAAGTAAAAGATAATGCATAATGCTTTGTTCATCTTTGCTACCCCGAAGCTCTCCGGGCTTTGGTGGTTCTAATGGACCAATTGCTGAGGCGCGTTCCTCGGTTCACAGCTTGTATGGAAGGGCATTTTCCCCTTCCTCCTTAAAATGACATGATAGTCCATATCGTCTTCTTCCAAGAAAAGATTCTTCATCGCCACCAATATTTCTTCTTCCTCTTATCCATATAAGATGTCTGCTAGCTGGAAAGTCTGTTCCAGGTAGGGTATCGGGTGCTCCAGCAGATAGTTGGGGTCGCGCCATGGTGGCGACTAGTTCCTGAATTCTTTCCAAGTATATCCATTCCCTAACCCGAAGGTGGTTCCATGCTTTTTTAGTTTGATAGGCTTGGTGATTCCCTGGAGATTCTTTCCAGCCCTTTGCCAGGTTCATACCCACTCCAATTCAGGATACTTTCTATCTTATTATCCCACCACTTATCTTTGTCCACGACATTGACTCACTCAATTTGGTGGTATGTTTCTCCTCCTAATTTCCTTCTTCCTTCAATTGCTGGGATGGTTTGGCGACTGTATATAGGGTTACTCCCGTTACCATGAATAATCACCTCTTGGTGATTCCACTCGAATTTCACTGCCTGGTGCAGGGTTGATGCTACAGCTCCAGTGGCATGGATCCAAGGTCATCCCAGTAGTAAGTTGTATGATGCTGGGATGTCTATTCCTTGAAAATCAACATCGAACCAAGTTGGACTCATTTGCAGACATAAACTAATCTCCCCAATGGTGGACCTTTGGGAACCATCAAAAGCTTTGACGTTGATAGCCCCATCCTTGATTTCATGTAGACTTTTCCCCAATGTCCTGAGGTCACTAATGGATAGATGTTGAGGCTGGACCCTCTATCGATCAAAGTCCTGGTGATGAAATAGTCTTCACATTGCACAGTGATGTGCAAGGCCTTGTTGTGGCTTAAACCTTCAGGGTGCAACTCATCCTTGTGAAAAGTGATTTTATGACTCTCCAATATCTGCCGGAGCATGATCGCCATCTATCCTCTAGTTATATTGCTGGGTACGTACTCTTCGCTCAGTATCTTCATTAGGGCATTCTTATGTGTCACGGAGCTTTGCAGCAGAGCTAGAATGGAAATCTGTGCTGGTGTTTTATTTAATTGGTCCATAACTGAGTATTCTTTTGCCTGTATCTTCCGCCAGAGATCATCAAGCCCAGTTTCAATTGGCCGTCCAGAGGCCTGCTTACTTGATTCAACTAAATGCTCCGGAGTATAAATTATACCAGTCGTGGTCATACCATGCGCTGCAATTGCTTCTCCAGTCCTAGTTTTTCCTTTCTTTCTTGCCTCGGCGGTGTAATCCCAAGGAATGGCCTGTGTATGGAATGGCATTATAGCTGATGTTGATACAGGAGGAAACACAGCAACTTTAAATGGTACATTTGAAGACCCAAACACCACCTCAATTGGCTCTGTGGTCCTTGAGGATGACGGTGTTTCAAACTCGAGAGGCACGGAAATGTTTACTTCAGCATCCCCAGAGGGCTGATCTGGACTACAATTGGATTTAGTGTGACTGTTGGTTTCTTGGGCTCGTCACCTTCGGCAATCAATCCAATTGACCCTTTGGGGTCCCAATCATCTTCTACTTCGATCATATGCACACCACTATCCTTATGATCAGGCAAGGGATTGTTTCAAATGTTAGGAGCAGGCTCCTTGGCCACGATGATTTTGTTGTCAATTAGAGCTTGGATTTTGTTTTTTAGAGATTGGCACTCATCAATGGTATGCCCTTTCATGCCGGAATGGTACGCACAGGTTTTGTTTGGATTGACCTATTGGGATGGGTTTTCTGGAGTTATGGTAAGGATTGGGGTGACGTAACTGGCTTCTTTGAGTCTTTCATATAGTTGGTCGATTGGCTCGGCGATGGCGGTGTATTGTTTGAGAGGTCTACGATCGAAGTTAGGGCGTGGCCTGGGGAAGTTTTGGCGGGTGGGAGGTGATTGGTAGTGAGCATTATAAGCTTGGTAGACGGGTGCATGTTGGGAATATCTTGGTGAGGTAGGTTGATATGTGGAGGATGGAGATGATTGGTAATCAAGTGATGGAATTTGGTAAGAGGGTGGAGGTGTTTGGTAATTGGGGATAGGCTGATATGTGAGAGAGGGTACCGGGTAGGCTTGGTATTTTACTGGGGACTTGGTTCTCTATGAAACCATCACGGCACTCACGTCCTTTTTCTTGGACGTGCCACCAGATTGTAGGGCTTTGTTGGTAGCGTGCAGTTCCTCGAAATTAGTTACCATACCGCTCTTAATGCCTTCCTCAATCCTTTCTCCTAGCTTGATGATATCGGAGAATTTCTGGCCCTCTATCAACATTAACATCTCATAATACTACGGATCCTGAGCTCAGATGAAAAATTGGTTCATCTATTCTTCTTCTAAGGCCAGCCTGACCTTAGCAGCCTCGGATCTCCATCGAGTAGCATACTCATGGAACGTCTTAGTAGGTTTATTTTATAGATTCTGGATGTAGAAGATACCTAGCGCATTTTCTGTATTGAATCTGAACCTGTCCATGGAATCGGACACCATTCCTACCCAGCTTGTCCATTTCTTGGGATCTTGGTTAACGTACCAAGATAGCGCATCGCCTTTCAAACTTCTCATAAAGAGTTTCATGCGAATCTTTTCATCTCTTCCTACGCTGACCAGCTTATCACAGTATGTCCTCAAATGGACTCTAGATCCCCCGAGATGTCAAACATTTCGAACTTAGGAGGTTTGTACCCCTCGAGAAGTTCGATGTCTGGATGAATGCAATGATACTCATAAATCAGCCCTTCAATGCCTTTGTTTCCTTCAACACCCTCGACTCGGCTAGTCAATTTCTTAAGCTTGGCAGCCAGGTTCTTAATGAGAGAGTGTCAGCAGACTCCGATGTGTTTGTAATGGGATGAGTGTACAGTGGTAGGGTTTCCACGTAGATGGGAGTGTGGTGCGGATGATCATTTGATGGTTCAAGGATGAGGAGTGGAGTGTTGTTGTGACATGTATTGCAATTTTGATGAGTAGCAGGTTGTTTTTGCGGCTTCAGGATGTTCGGTGGAGGTATGGGGTGTTGAGCATTGGGAAAGTTGACGTCTGGAGTAGTGAGGGACAATGACAAGCTTGCCAAGTTTCGAACTTGGTCTAGTTCTTCTTGAAATTTTAGTAACTTTTGTTCGAGCTGGGCGGAACTTTCTTTGGACACCTGAATACCCCGAGGAACCTCTACCCTTTCAACCGAGTCTTCCATTTTTGCTTTGCTCTTGTTTTTTATAGGACTTGGAGGAGGAGGTGAAGAGCCCTTAGATCTTGTGGAGTAGAGCGATGATGCCAGAGTGCATGAACTAACCTTTTGGGGAAGGGAGTAAAATAAAAGTAAGAAACAAAAAGGTAACAAGTTAGTACAAATTCCAATAAAAAATATTGCAATATTTAAACACATAGTATATGAATATGAATTGTGTCCTAGATTGGGGTGCCTCGTTGTGCCTGAGGTAGTCCTAGCGACAAGTAGATCTGGAGAACTTATAATGCTAGATGTCTCATTTTATTGATAAAAATAAGACGAATCTCAAAACGACACTAAAATTGCATAAAGTAAAAATGTCACTACTGGCCATTGGCATTATTACATTCAAAAACGAAAAAGAAAAGAGACTCCTAACTATTTGGTCCCAGAAGGACCTTCCCTAGACTCGGCATCTTTGGCTCCACTGAACAGCTCACACCATCCCAGCTGCAGGTAAGCCCTAGCCAAATGTCCTCCTTCATTTCCCTCGGTGTTTTGGCAATTCTCGATCCTCCGGATGAATTTCCCTTCCAGTTCTACCAACCCTTGCTCCAAATGCCCTAGACGCTTGCTGGCTCTGCCAGCCATATCCTTCCATTCCTCGATCAACTTTTGATTTGCTTCTTGAATTTCCTGATGTTCACCCTTGCACTCCCTGATCCTCTTACGCAACTGGTTATATTTAACCTGTATTTCAGCCCTCTCGTCAATGACCCTGTGACCTCGAACAGACCTGGGCTGTCCTAACCCAACATGATTTTCTTCTAGCCAACTTGGATAGTATGAGATGTAACTGGCATGATATCTGTCAGGCTCTATGGAATCATTTTCCAAGATGATCTTGTTGTTCCACATGTGTTGAGCTTGACATTTGTGTGGGCTATCGTCGTCTTGGAAATCAGCCCTGAAGTGACTCATCTTTTCGATCTTTGGTACGACTTGCTTTCTCCATGCCTGCCTCATAGGGATAAGTTCACCTCAGACCAATGAGTATAAGAAATGGAGCGTCCCGAGAGCGGATGATGAACTCCCCAGTGGGGAACCATTCGAGCATCCACTGCACCTTGTCTTCTTTCAAGTTTTCAAACAACTCTACCCATCCTCGAGCATCCCCCGACTGAGCAAACATGTCAGGCATACAATTCATTCTATTGGTATGGTGGAAGGCTATATGATCATTCCACGGCCTTCACGGAAGCTCTTGACGGTATCGACCCTTTTGGAGATGTTCTATAAGCCAGAGTTGGAGTACCAAGTTGCAAGCCTCAAAGTGACTGTCCTCTCGTTGAAAATTCTCCAAAGCTCGGTAGATCTCAGCAACATCATGGGCACTATGCTGAAAGGCTGCCCTCCAATTCCCTCCATTAGTGTCTTAGTGACCATGGCTAGTCTATAGCCTTCTTCAAAGGAAATACTATCATTCCAAGAAGCAAAACATGAAGACAAAAACCCTCATGTGGATATGGCCCAATGATGTGAGGGCGAATTCATCTGGATAGGTACGGTATGACTTGCTATGACCTTACCTCTCATACAGATAGTCGAAAGGAATATAGGAGTCCTTCAAACAAATAAAATCTGAGCTTCTCTTTAACCCCATCATTTTGAAGAAACCCCTACCCTTGCGGTTTTCTGGCATGAGCAAACCCGGAGTCTCCCAAGGAATACCGGTTAACCCTTCTATTTCTTCGAGCAATGGGGTCATTTCAAGTTCCCAAAATCGAAACATTGATCTATCACTGTCCCAGAATAAGGTCGCAGCCTCTATGATTTTATTGTCAGGCTGAATTTCTAAAAGAGAGGGTAAGTTCCCCAAATACTTGCAAACGAGAGTCCGGTAACTGGAATGAAGGTCTTCCCACCAACTTAGCAACCTTGGGTGAATGTTTGTTACCATGCCGAACCTGGGGATTTTGTGCCTCATTTCTGCAAAATAAAGCGTTAAACCCTACCCCCGCCGGAATCGACTATTTAAATCAATAATTAGCATAAATAGCATTCAGTTCTCTAAATAAATGCATAGAATATGGTGTTGTCCATTTGGGTTCCAAGGAAACCCAGTGGACTTTGGACAAGGCTATCTTAAAGAGTCATTATGTGGAAAACATAACTGACTCTACTAGGCTTGACAGTGATGCATGTACAGTTAAATAGAATAAGATTTCTATGGGGTGCTAGACAGGTACCCTTGAGCGGACAACTCAAGAGGGAAAGGCACGGAACCGTCGACTGCACTGCTGATCGACAGATTTTACCGTAAATACGCCTTTGACAAATTTAGGGGGTAATAATATTGGAAGAGCGCTATAAATCATCAAGTGTTTCTATGGTATTTGCTTGGCACGAGTGTAATATGATGTTGAAGATGCAATTACAAGAATGTAACAAATTGTCACGTATTTTCACGTTCATAATGATTACAATAATTACTCAAAAAATTACAACGGTATTGAAGGAAAATAGAAAATGGAAGCGTTAAAGAAAAAGAAACAAAAAGACAAGTCAGTTTCGAATAAAGACATTAAATAAAGCAATAAAGTCACAAATAACATGAAGTGGTAAAAGCCTAAAGAAATCCCCAGCAGAGTCGCCATGCTATCGACACCCCCTTTTTTCTAAAGCGAAATCGGGTTTACGACATTTTGGGAAGACAACTCTATTCCCGTTTGGGAATTGGGTTTTTGGAATGGAAGAGTCGCTACCTAATGATTAAGTGAATTAGTACACTATGGGTTTTAAGTTTGAAAACCAGAGTTTAGGTAAGGGCTAGAAATTATCTCGAGGGGAAGGTGTTAGGCATCTCTCAAGATCCACTAGTATGGTTCCCGGCCATGCTATGTTGTGACTTTAATGAAAATAAGTATACAAATAATTTCACACCTAAGGGTTACAAATAGATACGTGACAAGCATGTTGGAATCAAGATCTACAACTTGTTTGAGGGGAGAGTCAAAATGCAGAAAATTAATAAAGACATTGAATAAATAAAGAAGAAAAATTTAGAAAAAAAGGAGTAATGCATTAAAATTAAAGAGGAGTTTTGGGTCGTTGAAAAATAGAATTTTATTGATATTAAACAAGGTTACATAAAGGAAAGAGGTCCTAGGTTTGTAAAACACATGGATCATCGACACAACACCGGTAACCAATCGTACGCATGGTGTTATCGTGTGATCATCATCTCTATGTCTACCCTTCCCACCCCGTTAAGGTATTAAGCGCGGAATGGTATCGTTAACTACTGCATGCTATTACCCATCCCACCTATCAGCCCCTGAGGCATTTAGGACTAATAATCCTAAAAGAAGGGAGCTTGGCTTTTCAGAGGTTTTAAAAGGATAAAATTCTAGGGCGACAACAAAAATACATAAAGCAGTTAATGGGAAATAAAGACAATTAAAGGCTCAAGTAGGCCTCCTCACTTAAAGAAACGAATTGTTTAGCATGTCTTACACATACTGTTTAGGTCCTTGATTAAAATTAGCGTAGGAAGAATTGATTTACCACATATTTCCCAGATAGGGAGTCCGAATTAGTCCTGCGTAGATGTAGTTGTAGAAAACTGATAGTTAATTAATTATCTAACCATTTGTCTGTGTTAAACAGGACCTATAGGCGTGATATCTATTAATTCAGAGACGGGGGGAGGGGGAACAAACTGATTGCAAAAAAAGGTTATTATTGGTTACAATATTACGAGTTCTGCGAGTGTTAGACGAATTACCACTGATTTTAGATTTAAAAGGCGAGTGGGCAATTCAGATTTAGTTGGTTACTCCTATAGACATGCTTTCTAGGCGTTACTTATTTTGTTATGTAGAAATCCTATAGGCAGGTCATCTATATGTGATTGATTATTTTTAGATCCTATAAGTGGATTTGCTTAATGACAGATGCACATGCAAAAATGCAGGAAGTTCTATAGGTAGATTAGCTATATGATATGCAGACTTTCATAGACATGGCACCTATACGAAAAGGCAGAAAATCCTAGGAACATGGTATCTATGTGAAATTGCAGAAGAGTCTTACGAACATGATATCTGTATGAGGTGCAGAATTTCAGTAGTTAACTATATGAAGATGCAAAATTTCAGAGACAGTATTTCCCTATAGTCATGGTATCTACGTGAAAATGCAGGGTTTGAAAATAATAATCCTATGAACATGACTTCTATGTGAAATGCAGAATTTGAAAATGGTAACCTATAAACATGATTTCTACCCCTTTGGCATGCATTCAATCCCATCCCTTTTCACTATACCCCAGTAGTTATTACAAAGTTTATTACAAAGCTTATTACAAACCAAGTGAATCAAAGAAATAATAAAATACATCAGTGATTATATCTACATCTAATCAGCCTAATCCAGACTCAAAGTCTAATAATATGAGATAAACCAACTTCCAGGATCGGATTTTCAAAATCTTTCTCTTATTTGGGGTGTGTCAAAGTTCCAAGGGACTTCGAGAGTTCCAGGCAATGCTTACACCCCAAATATCATTGCAGCACAGATTATAGTGCTGTGTGGAGGGCCAACCCTCAAATGTCCAAGTTCTGAGGGAACTCAAGGTTCCCAAAGCAAAGCTCATAAGAAAGGGGCAGGACTTAAAGACTAGGAGTAAGTGTAAGTGCAATGAAAGGGAATTAGGGGGAGCCAGGGCAGGCTAGTCGTCATGCCTAGCAACTGGGCTGCTGGCACACCCCTGTCAAGCCTGTCAACCTTAAAAATTAGGAGTTAGGACCTTATTGAAGGTTAAGTTCAGTCCTGGACAACAATTGGGATGCTGTCAGACCATACCTTAACTCAGTACACATAGGGAAATAAGGGTATGGGAGCAATCATTTACACTATCAACAAAGAAATAGAGAAAGAACAGGCACACCACATATATACTCTAAAATTAAATTTGCAGAGAACTGAAGGCAAGCATAGATGCAAAGACTGTAAATAAACACATTGGGAGAGATACTGAAATTAATTTTAGGGCATACCAGTCCTAAGAAGCAAGTAGGGAGAAACAATAGACTTGTGGAAGTTAAAGTGCAATCAAGAGGCAAGAGTGTAGGTTTTTAGAAAAGAGTTGTGATTTATATATGCTTAAAAAATCATGTGTGTGTGTTAATGAAAGAGCAGGGTATTTATAATTAAAAAC
This sequence comes from Nicotiana glauca, assembly GCA_026770625.1. Classification (NCBI taxonomy): domain Eukaryota; kingdom Viridiplantae; phylum Streptophyta; class Magnoliopsida; order Solanales; family Solanaceae; genus Nicotiana; species Nicotiana glauca. The sequence continues at coordinate 42,138 of MU665816.1, forward strand.
AGGTATAGAAATTAAGGCAAGATCATAGTTTAGTAGTAATTATGAAACTATGTACCAATTAAAATCAATCAGTATATGGACTTCCTTTAATTAAAGAGTTCAAATTTGAACGGTAATAGGCAGAAGTTATTTAAGGAAAGAGATAAAGTAAATATCTTGTGCAGAGCAGAAAAATAAGGGTAAATACATAGAATATATTTAAGGTAAAAGTCCAGTGGTACTTGATTTGTGAAAACAAGGAAAGAGAATCAGTAAAACAGCCAGTAAAAAAACCAAGTTGAAAGCCTTGTTCGAGTCAGAAAAGAGGTAAAGTAGAGTTTTAATTTAGGGAAAAATCAGTAACAATAAGTAAGCAACATTAAAGGGATTCAGAATCAATTAACAGTTGGCAAAACCTTTGAAATAGAAGTTCTCATATATAAAACACATAGACATATCAAGCAAGAAGAATGTCATGCTAATTACGAAAGACTAGCAAAAGGTTTCAAAATCACAAACGCAGAAAAAGTTCAAATTCAATTCATAAACTCGGAGTGAGTCTGAGAGTTCAAGGTTTCAAAGTAGAACCCTTGTCCAAACATAATACCAAACTTGCCAAAGAAACCCTTAAATCCTAGGGTTTTTAAACTCGAAATCGATACAGAGATGAGAAGGCAAGCTATTGAAACAGACTCAGAGACCTCATGCAGAGTCTCATGAGAAACATACAAGTACCATAGCAGGTTCAAGGCAAATAGAACATAGAAACTTATTTGAAGTATAGGGAACAAGTTTCAAGAAAAGCTTGGAATTTAAACGAGTTCAGGTAGTGTAAACTTAAGGAAACAGTCGATGAAACATATCTAGAAAGAACCCAAACAAAGTCCGGTAAAGGCAAACAAAGGACTAAAACTCACTAGGAAAAACACAGTAAAGAAACACATAAGATAGGCATGTGAGAGCATGATATTGAAACCAGTATAAAACAGAACGAAGCACAACAGAAAAACTTCATAATACAGCAAATATAAGAACACACGAAAAACATGTGAGTCAGAAAAGAGCAAATAAGAACATAGCAGGGATCGATTCACCAAGAAAAGAAGAAGAAGAGTCAGAAACATTTTTAACAACCTTTTCCAGAAACCCTAATCGAAAAAAAGTAACTTTTGAAAGAAAATCGGAGAAAACATTTAAGAAACTTAAGCGATAGTGCAAATATGTAACAGGTCTAAAAATAATCGGAGAGAACCTCGATAGTTAGGGTTTCAGATGAACCCTAGAGATAAGAAAGGCTTCGAAAATGTCCGATCTAAGTCGGATAAGGTCAGAATCAGGCTCAGAAGACCAAGAGTCGCCGGAGCAAGGCTGGAGATGGTCGGAATCCTCGAATCGGCGAAGGTATGAGTGAAGACCCTCGAGGTCTGGCCTCGAACCTTCGAGGAACAGGCATGTAAGAGGTAAGTATAGGTTGTCCATGGCCTGAGAAGCCATAGACTTCGGTGAAAACATGGTGAAACAAGGTAGGGGGAGGCAAGGGTTCCGAAGAACCTAGAGAGAGTTTGAGAGAGTTTGGGGGTTCAAGGGCGGCTGAAGGGTGGAAATGAATTAGGGTTGGGGGTAGTCGGTAAACTAAAAAGGAAAGGGTTAATCTGAGCCATTGATCTTCTAGATCAACGGCTGTGATTAAAGGGGGGAATCCGGTCGTGTATTTAATTGGGTTATGGATTGGGTTGATTTTAAAATTGGGCCGGTTGAAATTAGGTTCAAATTGGGGCTGTAATGTGGCTATAATTGGAATGTAAATGGGCTATATGTTAAATAGCTAATTTTCCCTTTTAATTTAATTAAAATAGTTAAAATAATTTATAAAACCAATTAAAAGCATTAAATTGATTAATAATATATAAATATTAATTTAAAAATACTGGGAGCAATTTTAAAATTGTAAGATGCTATTAATCACAATATAGGCTATAATTACAATTTTATGCAATTTTTAGCTTAAAATATCAAATAGATTTATAAAAAATATGCAAAAATTACCTCAATTATATTGTGATATAAATATGAGGAAGGAAATAAATTGCTCGCCAAAATGATAGTTTTGGGTATAATTATTGGATTTTATACTGTTAAAATAAAATTAAAAAATGATTTTTAAAAGCTGTTAAAAATTAGAAAAATGTCAAAAATTCTTAGGCATACTTATATATGCATGTACATGCTTTTTTTTTTTTGAGAATATTTTGAGTATAAAAATAGATAGGGAAAAATTGGGTATCAACACATATGTATAACTTAACACGCTGAAGGAACTGATCTTTACCACCATCATGCCAATCCAACATTGCTAACCTTTCCGACTTCCTCTAATTTACTCCGAACTTACCTTAGGAATAATAATAGCTCTATTTAAAATATAGAGAATCGCACTCATCCTGAGTGACCTTATTTCATGAGACCACTATGTCTCTACAACCCACGAACCATCTCATACCCTCCTTGTGCGCATATTTGCATCTTCAACTAGTACACCCATTCTAGAAATTCCTCTATGAACCCGAAATTATTTTTTCCAATGCTACTCCATAGAACTATAGAACACTCTAAGTCCTTTTCATAATTCACTACAAAAGCTCGATACTTAACCTACCATAGACTCGAAATCCTTACGCACTTCACTTTAATTTTGAACCTACTAGGGCCATTGGTAAGAGTTACCCACTCTGACTTGTTCCCTTATATAGTCATACTACAAGGCCCTGCTAGCACATGAACACCCTCTCCAAGAGAAATCGATCAAATTCCTTTCCTTATACATCACATCCACACGAAGCATAGACTCTGAGACTTCCCAAAACCTGAACATGAACCGATAAGGACAAAGATAGCACATATACCTCAAATCCTTTGCTCAAATTACCACTGATATTTTTTTTCCTTAGTCATAATAACTCACCAATACACTGATAACGAGAAACTGCATGAGTAGACAACCACGCAGTCCAATCATAGACGGTGGGGCTCTCCCACTTAGATTGAAGCTACAATTACAAAACCCTTAGATCCACCGAGATTCCTTCTTCCCCATTGGCATCAGCTAAAAGTCCAACAACTCATTCCAAACTCGAAGTCATGCTGCATCCAAATAAAAATTCGTGGACATAGTCGTTATCCACCATGAATTTCCCAAAGGGCTCCAGACTTTCCTCAAGGCATGTGACCATCCTACCATAGAACTCATATGTTACTTTGCCACTCTCTCACTTTGGATCAACCCTCTCCTTTAAGCAACTCCTCGACTTCTACTTTTCGCACTTGACCTTCTAGAATTCAACCACCACAAAACACTTTCCACATGTCCTTCTTTGTCCTTCGTCACCCAATTGTTGCCCTAAATACGAATCGATCTCTGTAACACCCGAACAAATGAGCCTCCACCAACTCTAAAACTCTTAGAAGATAATCTTTCTCGATCCATCAATACTAGAAGTACCAATTTGATTCTAAAATCGCTACACTCTGTTATCTCTTACAACCATATCTCAGGCACCATTTCGCAATACCCTGCACCAAAGGCAAATTGAAGAAGGCCATAACATCGATGAAGCTTAACGCGTTCACCAATGACGATGATACCACATCACAATTGAGAATTCTACCACACTCGAAAATACCAACCCTCATAAATCCATCAACATAAATCTGAACATTCCTAGTCTGATTGCCTTTCCTCCGCCGAAAATAGAATACTCAATATCTGGATCATGCACTGTGTAAAACCTTCTTTCAGGTCATTTACTACCTCGACAAGCATCCTACCATTACACAAACACTGTGCGATAGCAACACACAAATCTTCATAATAATCAATGCCAAATCTCAAAACCTTAGGTAATACTGATGCTAAGCTAAAATGACAGGACGGCCTTCCGAAAGACGATGGTAGTAGCCCATTCAAATACGCAAGTAGAAATATCATGCACCATATATGTAGTACCATGACAATTCCTCGATTCTCAATCCACAACAAGCGCTTCACGTCGCATAAGATTGAATAGGAAAGAAATAAAGGTACAAGACTCAAAAGGATCAATTTGCACGATGAGGAATCAATAAAGGAAGTGCTCCTAACAATGTTGTAGCCACTCAAAGATAAGTAAAGACGTCTCCGTACCGATCCGCAAGACTCTACTAGATTCGCTCATGACTTGTGAGACCTAATAAAACCTAGTGCTCTAATACCATATTGTAAATACCCAAAATCCAATAAAGATCATGATGGCGCCGGATACAACTGTCAAACAAGCCAACAATAAATACTTAATTTGGTTCTCATTTTAATAAATCATATTTTCCATAAATTAAATAGAAAAAGATGGGATTTACAAAATAAATAATAATATTTTTAATAATTTTAGTATAAGACAACCCATAATCACCCCAAAACCCGGTATCACGAGTGTCTAATCTTTCCTCTTTGTAAATGATATTATGAGAGAGAAAGATCTTACTAGGCAAAGAAAGTTTGCCATAGCTTGAGATTTTAGCATTACAATCAGAAGTTTCATTTCAAAACTACAATTAAAAGTGAGACGTAGCAAGGTTATCCTTCCTTATACGAATTTTTTCCCACTCCAGGTATGTTAAGGCTTTTCCTTCTTTTTTTGGCATGGTCCAAATTATACAGAAGAAACGAGCAAACGCACATTTTTCATAAATTACTCTATTCATAGAAATACTAGGGGTGTCTATATTCTTGATTCCCCATGTGAATTATTATTATCTTCTATTCATGAGTCTCAGAATGATACGTACTTAAAAAAATTTATCCGGAAGGAATATTGAGATTATTACGTATTTTTCATGTATTTCATTCATTTATGCATATATATTGACACACGACTAGATGGCGTTATATACGCGTATATATGTAAATATATGTATATGAGATATGGGAAAAGGTTACGGCGTTATATGCACCACCACCTAATCAGCTGGTATACGTTGATGATTTTACCCACAGTGGCCAAGATGATATGATGGGATGCCCTCAGAGGCTGATGATATATGAAATATATACCTATGCACGACATGATATTCATACGCATATACATGATACTATAATTATTTCACGATTTACAAAGTTATTTAGACTTACAAGTGATGTCTTTTACTATATATTTCCTCCATGTTTGTTATGTACTTATTTATATGTCTTACGTACTCAGTACATTATTCGTACTGACGTCCCATTTTGCCTGGAGACGCTGCATTTCATGCCTGCAGGTCCAGATAGACAAGTCGAGAGCCCTCAAAGTAGGTTATCAGCTCAACGAAAGATGGTGCGCTCCATTTGCTTCGGCGTTGCTTGTTTGGTTAGTATGAGTTAGATGTGTGTTGTTTGGTATGGCGGAACTCTGTTTCGACCTTTATGAAAATTATGTATTCTTAGAAACTTGTAGACAGATGTCATTTACATAAAAAATTATATGGCCTTGTCGACCTATGTTCAGTGTTCAAATGGTCATTTTGGTCTTAGAGGCCCATATGTCTTATGTATAACTTGGCATTACCTGTTGTATTCTACCTATTTCATGGTAGCCTCTCCAGCTCAGTTATTTATTTTAGTATGATATGAAAATACGTTATGTTGGCACTCGGTTGAGTAAGGTATTGGGTGCCCGTCGCGGCCCATTGGTTTGGGTCATGACAAAAGTGGTATCAGGTACCGGGTACCCGTCGCGGCCCATCGATTTGGGTCGTGACAATTTATTTTCAATAATTTTCGGAATACGAACACGTGGGCCGAGAGTTGACTTTATTGACTTTTTGAACGAAGTTGAGAGTTGTTATAAATTAATTTATTATGAGAATTAGAGTATATTTTTATTGTTTGCACATTGCTTGACTAGTTTTGGAGCGACATACACCGATTTGAGGTGTTAGAACGATGTTGGAGCCGGTTATAGAACTTCGAAGTGAGGTAAGTTTTCTGTCTAACCCTGTGAGGGGGAAATTACCCGTATGTATTGTATATTGATGTGTGCTACTTGTTGTGGGGGCTACGTACACGTGAAGTGACGATAGCCAATGCATAGATACATTCATATTATTGTCCGGGCTTATGTTCACATCATGCTATAACTGTACTATTTGAGCAACCTCTCGCTTATTAAATTCCTCTGTTTTACATTTCTACTTGAGTCTGGGCTTGCTATTGTAGAGACTTTTCGAGTTCATGATTAGTCACTGAATAATTTTACTCCTCTCATGTCATGTTTCCGTGATATATATATATGTTTCATTGAAAGTTTTTTATTAAAGAAATTACAATTCACACGTTTATTCATGAGTGGGGTCAAGGACCTGTCAAAGCTTCTTATTCTACTGGAATCGGGCTGTTCGCCTCGGCAGGATTATGAATTTCACATCTTATGGGATCGAGCCGTTCTCCTCGGCAGGATTTATTTACCACACTCTCATGAGAGCAGGTCGTTCGCCTCGGCAGGTTAATAGATGTATCTATGGTTCGTGCTATTCGACTCACGGTAGTGCACAATTTAAAAATTTATGTTGGATAAACTGTACGTCTCGTCATTTCCTATATCATATTCTCAAGGAATCATGCGTAATATTTTACAAGAAGCCAGTGTATCCGTGACTTTTCCTGATTTGAATTATGACAATCTATTTGATAAGATACACTACACCGATATGTGTGCTCCGATCAAGGAGGGAATTTCTAATGGGAAGCTTGAGTTTATTGTAAAGAGGAGCATTTGTATCACGTATTTTATGGTTGTTTATTTTATTTATTTACTCTGCCTCATGTTTGTTTACCCTTTTATTGTACCTGCTATTATTGGACCACTAGTTAGTGTCGATATCGACCCTTCACTACTCATCTGAGGTTAGGCTAGATATGTACTAGGTACACGTGAATTTATGTAATCATACTACACTTGCTACACATCTTTGTTCAGATAAATATATATTTAGTGGCCTTTTGAGAGCAGATATGTGTATACATGCGGGGACTTAGGTGAACTGAATTCCATATTATGACCCACAACCAGCATTGTCTCCTTCAGATTATTTATCCAAGTCGACGACATTTTTGCCATCTCATCGAAAATTTTAAATGCCTCTGCACAAGGCGTAATCATAAAGTTCCCATTATCTAGTTGATTCCCTACATATTGGTTGGTTGTATTAATTCCATGATAAAAGGTTTGTTGAATCATGCTCTCCATCATATCATTGTCGGGACATTTCCTGACCATTGTTCTATAGCTCTCTCATATTTGTGTAGTGGTTCATTCAGCTCTGGCTTGAATGCCAAGATCTCATCTTTAAGAGTAGCAATTTTCCTGGGAGATAAAAACTTAGCAATGAACTTTTCCGCCAACTCATCACAAGTGTGAATTGAATGGTTCGGAAATCGTTCCAACCAATCTAAAGCTTTTCTCCGTAGAGAGAAGGAAAAAAGCCTTAGCGTCAATACATCCTCAAAAACATTCGTTTGCTTTCTCCCCCAACATGTATCCACAAAGCCCTTCAAATATTTGTAAGCATTTTGAGATGGAGCACCAGTAAAGAAACCCCGTTGCTCACACAAGGTAAGCATAACATTGGTGATTTGGAAGTTGTCTGCCCTAATATGAGGGGGGACTATTGCACTAGCATAACCTTCGCTGGGCAATATCGGTGTGGAGCCGCTCGTGGTGGAGGTGGGGTAGGAACGAACACATTGTCATAAGGTACCCAACCTCTCTGATTGGCGTGTGGCTCATGAGGTACCTCATCTACTTGCTCCTCCTCACCGTCTAATTCCCCCAAAGATAAACTTTTTTAGCTCATTGTTTGCCATAGTTATACCTATAGTTTCTCACACAAGTTAGTAATACGGAAGAAAAAGAAGATATTCCAAATACAAACTCAAATATATAGCTAACATCGTTTTAACTCCCCGGCAACAGCGCCAAAAATTGATCCACGTCCAATCTGCACTCAATAGTGAGTGGAAACGATCGTTAGAAGAATAGTATCCAAAAAGACTTGCAATCAATTTCATAAGGGAGTTTAATATAGGTGTTAGGGGTATACATTGACGAAAGCAAATGGAACTAGATTGCACTTCCAAACAAAGAGTTTTGATTTCTAATTCTAATTTTACTCTAACAATCATAAGCTAAAAGAATAAACTAGAAAGTGAATGAATGTTTTTGGTGTTATTTCAAATAGTTAAAAAGCCTAGAGTTATGACCTTAACCTGGGTGTTCGCCTAATGGTTTAAATAAGTTAACACTTATTTTATTGATTGGGGTGTATTAAAGCTCTCAACTCTACGTTATTCACTCAATACCTCTCGGTCATAGAGTGATTTGCCCAATTTGACTTTCTCAAGCCCAAATAGGTATCAAGTTAAATAGTTGATATGAACTCAAGTCGGGTTCTCACTATCTCTAGTTTAAACCTTTTAATTAGACTAATCAAACCCTTGATTAGCCTAATTCCTTGTTAGCCAAGCTATCCTAAACTAGATCCATCTTTATCAAGTAAAGACCAAGTCAAAAAAGCATGAATCAATGTCTAAAACCATTATATAAAATTAAAGCATATATTAGGCTAAATAATCAACAGACAATAATAAACAAGCATTAAATTAAATACCCATAAGGTTACACACTAGGATTGGGTCACAACCCTAGTAAAAATCTAGCTACTCATAGTGAGAAATGAAGAAAACAAAGATGATACTAATTCAACTCATAATCTAAGATTAAAATGATAAATTATGATTCTTAAATCCTAAAATAGTCAAACATTTCCTAAAATAGCAAAATACAATGGCTACAACAGTTCAAATTTCGAAACTTGACCTAAAAATGTAATTCTCATTTATTTATAATGGCCCAAAAATTGCTGACAAAAATACCTCTCGGGAGGTTCTGCAGCCGCAAAATTCCATGTGCGGTCCGCATATTTGTTTGGCTGGCAGGATCATGGATTCTACCGCCGCACAATTTTGGTTTGCGACTGTAAATCATCTTCTGCGATCGCACAATTCTTGTGTGGTCCGCACTTCAGGCAAGGCTTCAGGTCTTGGTCATTTTCACACTCTCTGAACTTTGAATCATTTGTCAGTAAAGACCTTATTCTATAGCCGCACAAATCGGTCCGCAAATTAGCTAAAACTCTGTTGGGCTTCTTCACTTGTTATGCGATCGCAGAGGGAATTCTGTGGTCTGCACTTTTTTTTTCTGGGCGGCAAATCCTTCTGCGGATTGCACTTCTTAAGTTTTGCGCCCCTTCTTGTTTTGTGAGTCGAAACACTCCTTTTGAGTCGCATTTCATCATGGGAGCCCAAACATCCAACATTCCTACAATTTTTACACTTTCATTAGTTTTGGGAACATAAATCAATACTTTTGGACTAAAACAAAAGCAAAAAGGTACTAATAAGTAGTCATCGCCACAAAGTGAATCCAAGGAAGTCATTATGGACCCCGAGATGGTCGAAGCCACAAAATCAACCATAGAAGACCTCGACCCCATCCAACTAGATCATAGCGACTTAATCGGCTGCAAACTCCAAGAACCTGGTAAATTTAGTCAATTCTTAATAACTAACGCAGATCTATTTGCTTTTAGTCATGCAGATATGCCAAGCATCCCCAAAGATATCGCTATATACAAAATGAACGTCGACCCCTTCTACTCCCCGGTAAGGCAGGTCCGACAAAAGTTCAACCTACGATCAATGAGGCCGTCCACGAGGAAGTATAAAAGTTAATGGAAAACGGCTCTATCAGGGAATCAAAGCACCCCTAAATGGATTGCCAATATAGTGATGGTTAAAAATAAAAACGGGAAATGGAGGATATGTGTGGACTTCACGTACCTGAACAAAGAAAACCTGAAAGATTCATTATATTTGCCACATATCGACCAACTCATCGACGCAACGGCAAGGCACAAGTTGTTAAGTTTTTTGGACGCCTACTTAGGTTACAACCAAATACTCATGAAGGAAGAAGTCCAAGAGAAAAATATGTTCAACACCCACAGGGGGAACATATTGTTATAGGGTCATGCCATTTGAATTGAAGGATGCAGGGGCTACCGATCGAAGGTTAGTCACAAAAATATTCAAAGATCAATTTGTCAAAACCATGAAGGTATATATCGATGACATATTGGTCAAGTACGTGAAGGAGAGGATTGTATCGACCACCTAAAAGAAGCTTACGATATACTAAAACAGTATAGGATGAAACTAAACCCCGAGAAATGCTCATTTGACGTATCCTCGGGAAAACTTTTGGGCTTCTTAGCCAGCATTTGGCCATAGATCCCAAATTTATTTTGAAAAATCTGATTTGGGTGAAGTTTGGTTTGAAGATGAAAATGTGTTTGGACATACGTTTTCAAAACATATTTTCTAACTTTATTTTGAAAAAAAAAACATGTATATAATTCCTAGTTTTGGGATTTTGGCCCAAATTCAGCTTAATAGCTGATTTTGGAATTTGAAATTTTTTATTTGGGATTTGGCCAAAATATGAGAAAAATTTATGGCCAAACATGAGTTTTGAAAATAAATCTCAAATTTATTTTGGCAAAACTTATGGCCAAACGGGGCCTTAGTATCACGGAGAGGAATTGGGGTAAACCCAGATCAAGTTAAGGCTATCGACGGGATACCTGAGCAATTGACTACTAAGAAGAAAGTCTAGAGACTGACTGGTCGAATTGTCACCTTATCCAGATTCAACTCGCGGTCGTCTGACAGATGTCACAGGTTTTTTGGCGTACTCAAAAAGGATAATGGCCTCGAGTGGTCGCACGAGTGTGCATAAGCACTGCAAGAACTAAAGGCTTACTTTCCATCACCACCCTTACTCTCAAAGCCCGAGCTCGGGGATCACCTCTCCGTCTACCTCGCCATCTCCGAAGTAGCAGTAAGTGCGGTCTTGGTTCGAGAAAATAAAGGTACGCAATCTCCTATTTATTATATCAGTAAAACAATTGTCAATGCCGAGACGAGGTACCCACACCGCGAGAAACTAGACCTGGATCTAGTGTTAGCTTCACAAAAACTCAGACCATACTTTCAGTGTCACCAACCTCGGTCACCACCACTTTCTCTTTAAGAAGCATATTGCACAAACCCGAGCTTTCGAGAAGGCTAGCCAAGTGTTCCATTGAATTGAGTGAGCACGATATCACTTATCAGCCTCGCACATCAATAAAGTCTCAAGTGCTCGATGACTTCATCGCATAATTTAGCGCAAAAGTAATGTATGAGGCCGAGAAGGAAGCCGCTCAAGCTTCTTCAACACAGGATCTTTGGGTCCTATACATTGATGGCGCATCCAATGCTTCTGGGTCCGGATTGGAACTCACGCTTGAGGTTCCCACCGGCAAAATAATTCACCAATTCATAAGGTGCCAGGATATAACTAACAACGAGGCCGAGTATGAGGTTGTAGTTGCAGGGTCAAGACTAGCACTCAAATGTAAAGCGAAACGGTTAAAACTTTGATGTGATTCTCAGCTCGAAGTCGATCAAGTTACTGGACTTTCCAAATTAAAGAGAAAAGGCTATAGAAATATCAAACAGATATCTGCAAATTGCTGCCCAATTTCGACGAATGCCAGCTCGACCAAATCCCACAAACTCAGAACATAAAAGCAGACGGCCTTGCCAAATTCGCCACCACCGCTAAAAGAATAATGGCCGGGGACAATGGTATAGTTCATCTCCTCAACTTGGTATTTGACCAAATTGAAGTAAAATTTGTGAAGTTAACTTGGGACTAGCGCAATTGTAGTATTACTTATTTGTAGAACGACATCCTCCCAAGCGACAAAAAGAAAGCCAAAAAGCTTAGAATATAATCCGCGAATACAACCTCCTCCACAACGACTTATACAAAAGAACATCGGTGGCCCCTTGGAAAAATGTTTAGGCTCAAACCAAACCCAACCCGTTCTTAGGAAGTTTACGAAGTTCATTGCAGCGGTTATTTCAGTGATCGAGCACTCGCCAGGTGCCTCATACGGGCCGAGTATTATTGGCCCACCATGAAGAAAGATGCTTCTCATGAAAAAGTGCGAGTAGTGTCAAAAGTACGCCCCCAATAATCCACCAAGAAAGAGAATACCTCCACACTGTCACCTCTCCGTGGCCATTTATTAAATGGGGAATGGACATCGTAGGTCCACTTCCGCCTGGATGAGGTAATGTAAGATTTCTTTTAGTTTTAACTGACTATTTCTCTAAGTAGGTAGAAGCAGGGGCATTCTCCCAAGTTCGTGAACAAGAAAAGCAAGCTAAGAAAGATGAGAGTAAGAAAGGAAGATGAAGGTCAGAAGGCTAAGAAGATTTAAGAAAAGCAATGGAACTTATGTAGAGAAAACATGATATGAAAGGAAGTAAAGTTTGAATAATAAGGAAACAATACCTATTTGTAGAGATTAAGGCATCGAACCCGAAAAGATCCTTCATAATTGGCATTAGAATCGAAACGGAAGAGCCTATCAAGGGTCACGCGGGAATCGACGCAACGTATTGGGAATCGGCATCATCATGACGCATGGCATTACTTCTTTTCTTGGACCGGACGGTTCCATAAAGTCACCCGAAAAATTTAGGGGTTTGAACTATGCGGTCCACGAAGACCCATGTCGCCTGTTTGTCACAACGATCATGACCATTTTTATCTGCTCATTGAACTTGCCCACGAAGACGACCTTAACAAGCGAAAGCACTAACTGTATGGACTAAAAATTATCATAATTATATGTGGGCTTAACCAGCATTAAGAAAGCCTACGAAGGCTGCCACGTGTATCAATTCGATTCCAACAGAGGATGAAGGCGAGGTCGAGGACTCATGGAGGTCGAAGACGAGGACGAGTACTTCCTTTAGCAGCGCAGTAACAACTAGTTTTAGAAATAAGACTTTACTAAGAATATTCCAGTGAATATTCCTCCCATCAGTACTGTTACGCCATGTGCCCATATAAATAGTAGATATGTAGATATAGGGGGGATTGGACACTCATTGTAAAAAATAATACATTGACATTATCTGAAGATTCTTATTTATCATACACCAAGGAGAATCTGAATATTCAAAGGCTTATCAATTACTCTCTCTGGTCCATAATAAGTAACTAATTTATTTTTTTATTTTAATTCAAAATGTAGTGTACGTATCATTAGAAGTCTGCAAATGCAAGTTCCTTGGATTTATTTAATTGTTAATAATGATCATGTGCAAGACAATACATATACAACCCATATTCGAAAATCAGCACAAGCATTCACCCAAAGAGGAAAAAGATCTCATAGCTTCGTGCTGTGATTCCTTTGTCTTCAAGCGTTGACAAGTAAGGGTAATGAGCTACACCGTCACCCACCGCCCCCCTCTCCTTTTTCATTTTTTAGTTTCTTTAATTCCTTTTCTTGTTTCTTTTGGTTCTTACTAAGTATTCATCTTATTTTTTCTTTATTCAATGTCGACCATATAAGAGTCCGATTAAATTTAAATTTACACCAAAGCTCCATATCGGGAAAAGGAAACGCTCTCTAACAAAAATAACGGCATATTCAAGATTTAAATTCGAAACTTCTGATTAAAAATATTCAATCTTACTACTACATTTTGGTTTTATTTTCCTCCCACTAGCTTATGGAACGGCGTATACATATATTTGATATTGGTATACACACACTTTTGTGTCATTTACTTAATAAGGTGTACAAGATTGAGTTGTTTTAAAGCATTTTATTGAAATACAACCAAGCAAGAACTTTTTTTAGCTGGACCCCTTCTATCTTTTGATTATTTAGAATACACCTATCCTACACCTTCACGTTGAGGTATTTCCTCATTTTTTTTATTTTTTTTTTTAAGAAAAAGAAGAATTGAAGAAGAAGAAGTAAGAAGAATTTTGGGAGCTTTGAAGACTATTCAGCCGGTTTTACATTTTCTTCTAAGTAGTATTTAATTTATATATATTAATTCAGTTAATTTTCTTACACAATTAGTATATCATTTTCAAGACATCGATTAATCCTTACAATTATTATGTTGTTGGCCTTTAAGTAACTTCATAGTGTACAAATGAAACCTTTTTTCTAACCATCTTGGCAAGAGTTCAATAAATAACCAGTTGAAAAAAATAATTATATCATCATAATATCAAAATGCCGACCTTTTACATTAGATTTAAACCACACAAATAATGTAAAAGTTATTCACAAATTTATCAATAGATATAACTTATACGTATTCCTTTAATGAATAAAAGAATGAGCAAATCATGGTTTACTATAGAATGTCATCTATAACAGTATCTCTATATAATAGTCATTCACTATAATAATTAAGTTTTTTTAAAATCAATTTTTATGTTATGTTATAATATATGCCCTATATAATAGCACTTCACTATAACAGCAAAAAAGAATATTTGACAAACGAGACTGTTATAGAGAGGTTTGATTATATATAATAACAGTCCATATACTTTAACAATCGACGTTTATTTGATACGTTTGCGGATTTGGAAACACTATTGTTTGTTTATCTTTTGATTTAATCCTTAACTAGTTGAGTGATGATCTAAAAAGGTGTTTAGTGATTCACATGAACCATTAATGTTTGACTTTGAATTTTAAAATATACAGTTTACAATAGTGTCGAAATTTAATGTACATACCGTTAGTCCTGACGAAATCTACTGTACTTTGTCAGCAAATTGTTACTTTAGTTTTATGGAGAATCCGACAACCCGAAAGTTTTAATAAAAAATTAATTTCACTGTGGTCCAAGAATTGTCTCAAAAAACAATTAGGCCTGTGGTCAATAAAATGATTTGAGAATTATAAGATTTTAGGTTCACATAATTTCAACATAAGCAAAAACACTAGGTGGTCCGAGATATATATGTCGTGGAAGGTAAAAGATAGTTGTGCGATGTATGCATAAGTAGTAGCGCGTACGCAAGATTTTTAGTAAGCGGTGTCACACTTTAAAAATATACAATTAAACAAAGCACTACTAACAATATCATATAAAAAGAGAACACAATTCGAATGACAGTATTCTTTTCAATGAATTTTGTTTGTATGAAAAGTATTCAAAATAGCTTCATTAGAATAATACTAATAATAGTATTGTTTTATATAAAGTACCCAATAATCACTAAAATTTCATATATCGTTCTTAATCAATTTTATTGGCTAATAAAGGAGATGGAAGGAAAAAGGAAAAAGAATAGTACAACAACTAATTATCGAAATCACAAAAGTGTAGAAAATGCTGGCTGACCTAATGGCTAAAAGTTTCTTAGCTTTTAGGAGGTCTACGGTTCGAACTTCGACCCCTACTCAGTAGTCAGGGTACTACACTTCTTGAATAAATAAGGCACAAAATTTTGACTTTAAAGCAAATGAAATTTTAGGCTTCGAACCCACGACTTATGCTAGGGAAATGAAGCGCTTGACCAACTTAGCCACACAGTTATTGCTTTTAAGTGGTGTCTCTTGAAATATTTTAATCGTATTTCATTTTTGTCTCTTAGTTATATATACATATTTAATAAAATTTTCGGATCAAGCAATGTCACGGCCAAAGGTAAATCTCCTCCTGCAGGTAAGCAGACTCAAACACTGCGATTCTTAAAAAAAAAAAATAGGTAAAAATAATAGCAGTAGGAACTTCATTGATACATCTGTCGGTTGGAATACAAAAGATAAGAGGCATATCCTCTCCCATTGTCTTCTTGTACTTGCTTTGTACTTCTTCTGGAGGCTTTGGCGTATATCCCTTCACTAACTTACTCTCTTTTATTCAATAACCAAATAAAGATTCCAAAAGACAAAAGTACGTTGGACGGCCACCTAGGTATCACTTCCTTGTCTCGGCTTTTTTTTAACTTTTTTTATTTTTTTCTCAATTTGATCATAGACAAGAAAATTAGTTACCAATAACATAGTGCTCTATGCCTTCATATGACCATAGCATGATAGCAACCGCATTGAAGAGAGCCTTGACGTAATTGGTAAAGTTATTGCTATATGATTAAGAGGTCACGAGTTCGAGCTGTCAAAATAATTTGTTGCAGAAATACAGGATAAGATTGTGTATAATAGAACATTGTGGTCCGGTCTTTCTCCGAACTCCGCACATAACGGAAGTTTGATGCATCATGCTATGCTACCTGTTTTTAGGATTCCTCCTTAAAAGGCAGTTCAATAGCTTTGATTGACTAACCGCTTTCGTTAAAGAATTTAAACTTGTAATATTTGCTGTTAAGTTTGTGGCAGAAGTCATTGGGATTTACAACGTCAGAAATTCAGAATCAGATTGTAATTACGTTTTGGAGGTGTACTAAAATAGCTATTTATAGTACCATGTGTATTAAAACACGATTATTTAAAACAAATATAGCTCTTTGAATAAGCACGTTCCACAGTGATTTTTAATTTAAAATTTAAACTTACTTTATCTTCCCTTTCCGATCACTAATTACTATACGTCTACACATGGACGAAACTATCTTTTGCTAAGAGTAGTTAAATTTGTCGAAAAGTTACTCTGTGTAAATAAGTAAAATATTAGTTTTATATGTGTATAATAAATACTGAATACTCTTTGTCGGGAAATTTCTTTCAAGTCTAAATACCTTTGGGAAAGTATTTGGCTTCGCTGTTGCGTCTGTATGTACTAACAGTGAAGAAGTCACCAATTAGACCGTCCTATTGTTAGTCAAATAGAGTAAATCTTTTGTATTTCCTTGTCAACTGTGTAAGAAGGGCATTGCATTCTAATTACGTGATAGTATTCAGCAAAATTAGTAAACTAAACCTCCATTTAGTACAGTATTAATTAGGCCTAAGAAATGATTATATAATCATAAAAAGTGAAAGAGTCAAAATGGGCATTTTGGTCAATTCATTGTGGATATCAAAATACTAGAGAAGTTTTATTTTGTGTCTCATATACAACTGACACTAGTTATATGAGGCTCATTTTTGTCTCACAAATTTGTGGACCCCAATCTTACACTTCTGGGTCCACAAAACTGTGAGACAAAAAGGTTATCTCATACAACTTACACTAATTGCACGAGACACAAAATAAATTTTTTTCAAACACTAGGATTATTTTTATCTAACAAAGATATAGCATGTCCTATGTCCACTCATCTCATACCTTTTTATGTATTAAATGGACCACTCACAAAATTAACATAAATGTACATCTATGTCTACAAACAGACTAGTAGTACACATTTACTAAAAATGGTCCCCGGAAGCAGTTGATAAGTGCAAGGCAAAGTCACATTCAACTTTTTTCACAGCAATGGGCTGGACGCATTCGGACCGTAATTTCAAAACTTTCAAAGCCCAACTACTTTGGTGGTGTAAAATATCTGCACACCTAATTCCCTATACCCTCAAAATTGATGATGCCTACACACTGTAGACAATGCATGCAACTACTGCCATCTTCTTCTTTATTTCCTTTCGTCTTTTTCCTTCACCGCTGAATTTATTAATAATACATGTAGTGTATAGGCAACCATGGCCAATACATTTAGGGGTCGTTTTGGCACAGTACATAAGAGTAGCACTAAATATGGCATATTAATAATATTGAGGTTAGTTAAGCTGTGATTAATTATGTTGATACAAGTTATATTGCAATTTTTCTTGTCGATTGTTTAGTTTGGTGTATTACAAATAATATACTGTCACACCTCTTTTTACGGCTTACTACACCCCGCGAAGAGTATAATAAAAAGAGTTTTTCCAATTAAAGGACGGTCGGAACGGGATTAGTTATTTAAATGTTTCAGAGTCGCCA
>MU665827.1:22521-61722 GCA_026770625.1 Nicotiana glauca
TTGTGATTTCCTTATTATTGTATGAAGAGCATAGGTAAATAATTTGATATGTGAACCCTATGGAAGGGCTATGAAATGCAGCCTAGAGGTATGGAAATTATATGAAAGCTATGTGATCCATTTTATTTGGTAATGTGGTGATTGTTTAAACCTTTTGTTAAACCCTTATGACTTCCTTGTCGTTGCATAGATATGTTCTTATAAAGAATCTAAATTACAAAACAGTTTATGCACATGCTCTTTCAATGAGACGTATTATTTACAAAGTCTCCCGATCATAGTTCTATTGTTTACAACCTCCTATGGAATTGAGCTCTATAAGTATGTTCCTGAATTGAGTTATAACACTATTAATAGTTCCCACTTGTTTTTCCTAATTTTCATCAAGGTTCTATTCCCGATGAAATCCTTACAGAATTTTTTTATTTAAATGGACAACATTTGCTCACTTGTGCCTATACATGCACAATCATAAAGTTTGTACACGTGGTGTCAAGTTCCATGCAAAGTATCCAAGATTTGTGATCTTCTCGAGTCACTCTTTTACTCAGTTGTGTATGGCTTATATGGCTTGATCAACCAATCCACTCTCTTGCAAGTATCATCATGAAAGCCTTCTTACTATCAAGTAACATGAGAGCATGCGTCAACACTTATCCTACTCGTACATATCAATTGAAATGGTCACTGTGTGCATAAAGTTTTTCTGAAAATTGAGATCCTCACATCCCCATCATAGGAAGATCTTGTGTCGCCATACTTTTTGTGTCTCCTTGAGATATCCCATAGCAAGTAGCTCACTTTGTTTCTAGTATTGTGGTTGCCCATGATGTGGAATTGTATTGCAGTTTGGAAGTTAGTATAGCTTAATCATGTCCAACTCATAACGAATGATTATTTTCTCTTTATGTCTCCACAATGTGTTAATTGTATTCCTTATTTAGTGAATTCGTTGTGCTAGTTCCCAACACTTGTACGATAACCATGAGAAAGCATGCCCTTCTATGTGTCACTATGACACTTCCCTTTTTTTTCAAGTCAAAACCTATAGAGATCTCATCATGAACATCTGCAAACGTAC
This sequence comes from Nicotiana glauca, assembly GCA_026770625.1. NCBI lineage: Eukaryota > Viridiplantae > Streptophyta > Magnoliopsida > Solanales > Solanaceae > Nicotiana > Nicotiana glauca. The sequence goes on from MU665827.1 coordinate 23,603, forward strand.
ATTGATCATTGTGCACTGTCTCATTGAGTTTGGTTTTCTTTACACCCTCAACTTCTAGAATCATTGACTATGTCGTTGTCATGTGCGGGGAGTTATACTACCCTTGGTATCTCACCTTTTTGGCTGGATAGGAGTGTAATTTTCCTTCTCCCCGTAGCGTCGTGTTAACTATTAGAACCATCTAACCAATTCATGATTTCGTCCCAATATCAAGATGCCCTAGCTATGGAGTTACACTCGTGAAAGGTTGAGATTAGATGACTTCGGATTTTTGTACATATCATGAACATGTTGATTTGAATGACAAGCGGTCGTATTTTTAGTTCCCTCATATGTGATCAATTATCAGGAAGGGTTAAGCTCTCTGAAATATGGTTATCTCATAAGCGTTCAATTCTTTTCATCCTCATGGGCTTTTAGCATAGATTTTGTGTGCCAAGTAATGTTAAGAGTGTAATTCAACTTTATGTATTTTGAAACCCATATCACATTCAAGGTACCAGAGTATTCTTATCCTTGATAGACGGATTTTCCCTACACTCTAGAAAATGAGTGGTTCATGTACTTGAGTATTCCTCCTTAATGATTCCTATTTCCCATGTACTACTTACTCTTATGCCTCATTTGTGTAATAATTGAGGTAGTCATAATGATTAACCATGTTAGTATTGTTAGTAGTAACCTTTTGTGTCTCTTAGCATATGACCTCATAAAGTACTCAACGCAGCGTATTATTGGATTCCTGAATAACTCCAGCCTGATCTTGAACTCTGTTCTTCCTCACTGTATTAGATCCATTGGGTATTGTAAGTTCAGACAAGTCAAAGATGAAGCTTCACGGTGTGATCATATATGTATTGGATAGGTAATTTTATGGTCAGTTTATGATGGCACATATTAGAGAAATTATTGAAGGTCATCAAGGGTTTAGTGTGAGTTTTCGCCTAGAGATTTAGAGTTTGGAGGGTGAGCAGGCTATTTTCCATATTTTCCCCTGAAGATGTTATGTGAGTTGATAATAAAGGTAACATAAGTATATTCCACATTAGGTTGCACTAGGAGTATGATGGTCCCCGCAACTGTTCCTTATGTACTTTTTGTTTCCACATGTTTATGTCCAAGAAGGTAGTGATAAAAGAGGGGTATGAATTGATTTGGTTGAACTATATGATCATGGTAATATCCTATATGATGCACTACTGGCAAGAATCATCGTGACTTGACTTTATATGGATTGTTGATTGAAATGAAATTACATTCTTGTTGATGAACACCTTTGTGATTACATTAATGGCTGGTAAGGACTATTATGAACACATGACTGTTTGGTTACTATGAAATGACATTCTTGATGGTGTGATGTCATGTAATGGAATTGTGGGATGTTACTGTTACCATGAATTGCAATATCCGGTGGAATGTGAATTGTATACTGGAAATTATTAAAGGTAAAGTCAATGGATAGTTAACTCATGCCAGGCGTATATTTGTCATCCTTGTTATGTATGTTTGGAAGTTGATATTACTTTTGAGAATGTGTCATGTTAGAGCTCGTAAGTTGAGAAGGTCGTCTGGAAGGCTGAAATTGTCGTGTAAGGAAAATATTTTTTTTGCTTGATTGAATATCAATTAGTTTTGACTTGAAAGGTACTATATAGGTGTTTTGATCTAAAACTGTGCATTCCATGTTCTAGTATCCTTAGGACAATGTAGTGCTTCTAATATTGAGATTAGTATTGTTGTTATATACATTGTGGTGCTCTGTCTAGTTGTGGGTGTGTTATTAAGATGATTTTGGTGATTCTCTGGCAAGTGGATAGGCCTAGTTACAAAGGAAACTCTACCGAAATTTCTGAAAAATTTAGGAGTTAGTCAAAATTTAAGGTCTTGAGGTAGGTGACAAAAGAGATTTATTATATTAAGCATTTAAGTCGGAATCTACTCCTCATTCGAGGATGAATGATCCTAAGGGGGGGAGAATGTAAGGCCCCGAAAAATTTCGCTAAATAATTTAGGATTTTGTAGTGTCAGGTAGGCTTATTATAATATGTTTATATGCTATTAACATGGTAGTCATCAATTGTATTTGGGATATATGTGTATTAGTCTTATGTTAAGTAATTTGGGGTCCAAGAAAAGGCCTAAGTATAAGAAAAATTAGAAAAGTCCATTATAGGCTAAGATTTCAAATGAGTTCGCATAAGCCCCCACTTTGAACAAGCATATTAATATGTATAAGGTTTTGGGTGATAGATAACCTATCAAATTAAAGGTCTTTGAGTCTAGTTTCCAACGCTTCAAACCGTTCGTCATTTGGACACTCCTACACAAAGTTATGATCAAATTACCAAAAGCTAGAAAAATGCGAGTCTGTGTGAAATGTGCGATCGTAGATTGAACTCTGCGGACCGCAAAAACCATTCTGCGATCGCAGAATGGTCGCAGAATGAGGCAGAACAGCCCAGTTCTGGGCAATGAGTTCTGCGACGAATCGCGGCCCGCATACCCATTCCGCGGTGGATTCTGCGGTAAAATAGTTGACATCGGAGGGTTAATTTTCTAATTTTCATAACCCGACCCCATTTTGATATATAGCCTTTGGGGCTTCATTTGGGGTCATTTCCTACTGATTTTAGAGAGAGGTGAGAGTATTTTAGAGAGAGAAGGAGGAACCCAACATTTAAATCATCCAAACCTTGCATCAATCTTCAAGAATCAAAGAACCCAATCACAAGATCTTCATCTAAGAGGTAAGATTCTATACCCTAGGTTTTAATTTCGAGTTTGGAGTATAAGATGGGTTATTGAGGTATGATTCTTGGGTGTATTAGTATTGTGTATATATGCATGTACAACTTAGGTTTATGGGAAGATTGTTTAACTTAAATAAGTAAGATTGGGTTAGGGAATGAAGGAAATCTTGAAAAGGGGATTTGAAATCAAGATGCTCATCTAGTATTTGATAAAATGCTCAAATGAGCTAGAGTTATGAATATCTTTCTAATTTTTGCTCAATTTTGCTATGTCTCAAAATAGATTGAAGTTGCTAGAATTTCCGGAACGTTGTAGTAACTTAAGGAAAAGCTCTTTGAGGTATGTATGGCTAACTTTGACCTTTGTAAAATCACCTTGTTTGGTGTACGAATATTTGGTGTGTGATATTTACGTGGATTGTTTGTGAAATTCTTGTGGTTGGTTTGTTGGGTGTTTGATTGGTTTGATTGAGTGTTTGTGGTTTAATGGTGCAAGTAATTGACAATGAACTAAATGCGTGATTGTGAAAATGTTATGTGGTAAGAGTTGAGAAACAAATGATTGAAGAAAAATCATAAATGATGCAATTGGGACAACTGTGGTAATAACATATTTGGCCTATTGTGGGTAATTATTGTGGTGACTTAAATTGCATATGAATTATTGAAAATGATGGAAAATGGTATTAATGGTTATGGAAACTTGTAAATTGTTGTGGTTGTTCTTAAGAAGTGTTGTTGTTGATCTTTGTGAATTATTGATTGTTGTTGTGTTGTTTGTGAATTGTAACTGCACGGTGGGATCGGGTTGCGCACCGCAACACGAAGTAATAAGGTGTGGATTGTGGTGATAAGGGTGGCCGGGGTAATAAGGGTGGAAAGTGATCGAAATCACTATTGAAATAAAAATATGAGAAAAGAATTGCGAAATCATTGATGTGATAATATTGAAGGGGAAAAAGGAGAGATTGTACACTTGTTTGGCTTGATTGTTCCTTTTCTTGTGCATTTGATTTTTGTTTCTATTACTGTTACCTACTTGTGTATGGTTTGAGTTTATTTGGGACAAAGTTTGTTCATACATACCAGTACAATTCAAATGTACTGACGTCCTTCTTGTCGGGGGCGCTACATTCGTGTTATGATTGTAGGTGGATCCATAGCAGGTACTCCAGTTCACCGACCGTAGCTCCTCATCACTTCCCATCAGCTGATTCGACGAGCCCCTTTCCATTCGGGGCCTTATGTGGCTCATGCCACTTCTGTTTTGGGATCTTGTTTTGATGTTTGTATAAGGTATAGCTGGAGCCTTGTTGCCGGTATTTTCATATTATTCTTCAATTGTATTTAGAGGCTCCGTAGACAGGTTGTGGGTAGTTTCGGGCATGGAAATTTAAAAGATAAATATTGATGTTTGGCAATGATGTATAAAACTTGGAATACTTGTATTATGGTGAATGAAGTTGCTAAAAAAATGAAATGGAAATTGTTATTGGTAGGTTTATAGAATTTGGTTAATGGAGTCCATCTCCTATAAATGACTATTTCACTTGGTTAATAGGTAATAAAAATGCGGGGTAACACGTGGGATAGAAAAGGCACCCAGGTCCGCTTGACTGGGGATACCCGGTTGAGCACCGGTCATGTCCCTCAAATTTGGGGCGTGACAGAATCGACCTCCTCGCGCGTCGAGTCTGGCCAAAACCACAACGAATACATTGCAATAGACTAAGGGGATATAACCCAATCGAAAAGACTCAAAAAATATTGAAAATCATGAAATTTGCAAAACCAGAGCCCCGGGCCCACTTCTCGAAATCTAGAAAATTTTACATCACTACGATCCTTATCTCGCCACGAGTCTATACATATCAAATTCACAAGAATCGGAGTCCATTTGACCCCTCAAATCACAAGTTTAAACTCTCTTAAGTTTCAAACCCTAACCTCTATTTTTAACCTTTAATTCCTTGGGTTTTCAGTGTTAATCCATGTTTATACACCATAATATCATATATTAAGTCCAAGAACCCATACCTGATGATAGCCTTTGAAACCCTCTTCAAAAATCGTCCAAAACCCTCTTAGTCCGAAGTCCAAAATGTTTGCTCTTTCAAAATTCGCGAAAAACACTTAATTTAATATCTGCCCAGGCCTTTTTGCTTCTGCGGCCCAAAATGCTGCTTATGCGGTTACCGCTTCTGCGGTTTTTCCTCAAGTCACCCGGACCGCTTCTGCGGTCCAAAGCCGCACCTACGATGACCGCTTTTGCGGAATCCCTTCCGCTTCTGCGGAATTGCCAAGGCCTCCTAAAACCGCTTCTGCGATCTACCCCACCGCATCTGCGGAACCGATTCTATGGTCCCTTTTCCGCAGATGTGGAAATACCAGATACCAGCAGTCATAATTCATGCAACAACTCCAAAACTCTCCGTTTAACCACCCAAACTCACCCCGAGGCCTCCGCGACCTCAACCAAAAGCATAGATATGATCTATTACCTTATTCAAACTTGCTCGAATCATCAAATCACTATCGTCAACATCAAAATCATCAAATTTTACCAAATCAAGCCTAAGTTTATCAAATTCTTCTAAAACTCACATTCGATCAAAAACCCGACCTAACCACCTCCGATTCGACTGAAATTTTGCATACACATCACAAATCACCTAACGAAGCTACTGCAACTCTCGGAATTCCATTCCGAACCTCGGATCAAAATCTCACCTATCAACCGGATATCGCCAAAATGCTAACTTCGCCAATTCAAGCCTAATTCTACACCGAACCTCCAAAATTACTTCCGATTGCGTTCCTAAGACTCCAATCATCCCCCGAAGCTAACCGAATCGTCGAAAATTACATCCGAGCCCTCTAACTCATAAGTTAACTTCCGGTTGACTTTTCCAAACCAACCTCCCCTTAAAGAGACTAATTGCCCATTTTCCTACCAAATCCAATCCAAATCAACTCAAACTCATCCAACACACATAATAAATCATGAAGAAGCAATAAACGGGAAAACGGGACAGAAACACATGAGACGATGGATCGGGTCGTCACACACTCGTGGGTGGCTTTAAGACAATGCCAAGCCTAGACCACTTCAGATTCGAGGCACCGTCTGTGAAATGGGTACATACCCTCGATGTTGTACCCGAACTTAAAAGGAGTTCTTTCTCCAATTTGGGTACGAGGGTCAGCGTAAAATCGACCATGAAGTCAGCTAGAATTTGAAACTTGATGGTCGTTAGGGGTTGATATTCGATATCATACCCGCTAAGTTTGACGGCCAATCGGCCCGACAACTCGAGCTTATGCAAAATATTTTGAAGGGGGTACGTAATTAATACACATATAGGATGATATTGAAAATATGGTTTTAACTTTTGAGATGCGCTTATCAATGCAAGTGCTAATTTTTCTAAGTAGGGGTACCTAACTTTTGTTACGTAAGGTGTGATCTTGTTTGCAAAACAAAAGAAATCAAAGTATTTTGCCCTCTCTCATATCTCATAAACCAATCTAGAAGGAGGTTGATTAGAAAATTATGATAACTCATTGATTCACCTTGTATATAAATATATGATTCGTTTCTAAGTTTACTAGATCGAAAATTTCTAACATTCAAAAATGTATAGACCCAATGTCACATTCAGTAAAGATTTATGATACGTGTATAGGATGTACTCAATGTGTCCGAGCCTGCCCCACCGATGTATTAGAAATGATAACCTTGGGATGGTTGTAAGGCTAAACAAATTGCTTCTGCTCCACGAACAAAGGACTGTGTTGGTTGTAAGAGATGTGAATCCGCCTGTCCAACATATTTCTTGAGTGTCCGAGTTTATTTATGGCATGAAACAACTTGCAGTATGGGTCTAGCTTATTGATACGTTCGAGAAAACTCTACTTGAATCCATTTAATTTTTTTTACCGACAAACCTGTGCTCGAAAATCATAATATTTTGAGCACAGATTTTTATGGTCCAAGTGTATTTTATCTTTACTACGAATTATTTTTCTTGGTTAATAATAATTGTAGTTTTTTCAGTATTTGCGGGTTCCTTAATTTTCTTTCTTCCCCATAAAGGAAATAGGGTAATTAGGTGGTATACCATATCTATATGTACTTTAGAACTCCTTCTAACGACTTATGCATTTTGTTATCATTTCCAGTCGGATGATCCATTAATCCAACTAGTGGAGGATTATAAATGGATCAATTTTTCTGATTTCCATTGGAGATTAGGAATAGATGGACTTTCTATAGGACCCATTTTATTAACAGGATTTATCACTACTTTAGCTACTTTAGCGGCTTGGCCAGTTACTCGAGATTCTCGATTATTCCATTTTCTCATGTTAGCAATGTACAGTGGTCAAATTGGATCATTTTCGTCTCGGGACCTTTTACTTTTTTTCATCATGTGGGAGTTAGAATTAATTATTATTTATCTACTTCTATGCATGTGGGGAGGAAAGGAACGTCTGTACTCAGCTATAAAATTTATTTTGTACACGGCAGGGAGGTTCTATTTTTCTCTTAATGGGAGTTTTGGGTCTTGTTTTATATGGTTCTAATGAACCAACATTAAATTTTAAAACATCAGTTAATCAGTCATATCCTGTGGTTTTAGAAATAATATTCTATATTGGATTTTTTATTGCTTTTGCTGTCAAATCGCCCATTATCCCCCTACACACATGGTTACCAGATACCCATGGAGAAGCACATTACAGTACTTGTATGCTTCTAGCCGGAATTTTATTAAAAATGGGAGCGTATGGATTAATTCGAATCAATATGGAATTATTACCTCATGCCCATTCTATACTTTCTCCTTGGTTGATGATAATAGGTACAATACAAATAATCTATGCAGCTTCAACATCTCTTGGCCAACGAAATTTAAAAAAAAGAATAGCATATTCCTCTGTATCACATATGGGTTTCATAATTATAGTAATTAGTTCTCTAACCGATACAGGACTTAATGGAGAGCCCTTTTACAAATAATATCTCATGGATTTATTGGTGCTGCACTTTTTTCCTTGGCGGGAACGACTTATGAGCTTCTAAAATATCTTTTAGTCCATGACCAATACCCCGGTTGGTCCTATACATGTGACCCGCTATCAGGAAAAGGATTGCAATAGCTAAATGGTGATGGGCAATATCAGTCAGCCACAGACCCCAGTTACTGGATCTAATCCTCCACGAAAAGTAAGAAAGTCCGCATATTTTGACCAATTCAAGGTGAAAAATGGAGTTACTCCCTTGGCAAAACTGGATAAAGTTGAGCCAAAAGATCTCGATTCAAGATAAATTCATGAGGAAGTGGTATCTCTTTAGGATCTACTCCAACGTTTAGAAATTGGTTAATCGATAAAGATACATGCACTTGATGCCCTGCCCAAGAGAGAAACCCAAGTCCTAGTAGCCCTGCCAAATGGTGATTCAGCATAGATTCTACATCTTGAAACCAAGTCAATTTTGGCGTCGCTTTATGATAATGAAACCAACCAGCAAAAAGCATTAACGTAGTAAAGACCAATGCCCCAATTGTTGTACAATAGAGTTGTAATTCACTAGTTATTCCAGATGCTCGCCAAATCTGAAAAAAAACCAGAGGTTATTTGTATTCCTCGGAAACCCCTGCTTACATCGCCATTTAATATTTCTTGGCCCACTATTGGCCAAACCACCTGGGCACTAGGCCCAATGTGAGTTGGATCACTTAGCCACGCTTCATAATTAGAAAAACGAGCATCGTGGAAATACATGTTTCTCAGCCAAAGAAAGATGATGGAGAGTTGACCGAAATGTGCACTAAATACTTTTTGAGAAATCTCCTCCAAATCACTGGTATGGCTATCAAAATCGTGAGCATCAGCATGTAGGTTCCAGATCCAAGTGGTAGTATCAGGCCCTTTAGCTATTGTTCTTGAGAAATGACCCGGCCTGGCCCATTCCTGGAACGAAGTTTTTATGGGATCCCTATCTACCAAAATTTTAACTTCTGGTTTCGGCGAACGAATAATCATTGAGTCCTCCTCTTTCCGGACAACACATACAAAGAGATCCAACAACAGTCAAATAATTAGTGAACCTTAGAGATAGAGAGATATTTCTATAATTAGTTCATTTCTCTTCTATTTTTCTATCTCCCATCTATCTATTTTCTTTAGTTATTTACTAGAGCAATTATGATCTGGAAGTCGATCCGGGGCAAGTGTTCGGATCTATTATGACATAGCCTTGAGGCGCTCAACGGACCTTTTAACCTTCTAAAAACCTTTTTGGGCTTTGGATTGATCCAAAAACGACTTTTTTGTGCAACCTAGTGTATATTCATAGAAGTTATTAGATGGAGCTCTTTAATTTTTTACGTAGAAGATTTTAATTGCCCTATTCCAAATCACACGAGTAGCCATTAGACATTACTAAGAGACATCCCCGCTATATATATTTAGTGATTCGAGGGTTTATTTTATTAGTTTTAATAATAAGAATTTTGTTTAATTTAATATAATAAACAAAGTCTATTTTGTACTCTATCTGTAGCATCTCCTAGAGTTCGGTTTACGTAATAAATAGGAAATTGCGTACCTTGCTCTTCTCGAGCTAGTACTCCACTTACCGTTATATCGAACACTGCCAAGTATAGGTAAAGTTTTTCATCTACCTTCGGGGTATAAAGCAAAGGCGGGCTCGACAGATATCGTTTTAATTTTTTGACATTTTGGTGTCATGCAAAATCCTTTTTATTTATTAGCAAGGAAAAGAACCGATGACTCCAATCTGATGACCTCGAAATGAATTAACCCAAGGCAACTATTCACCTTGTTAGCCTTTTCACAACCTTCACTATCCACGATCGTGATATCCTCGATAACCTTGATCTTATCGGGGTTGATTTCAATACCCCAATTTGACACCATGAAGCCGAGGAACTTACCCGAGCCAATGTCGAAGGCACATTTTCCGGGTTAAGCTTCATGTTGTATTTCCTCAAAATTGCAAATGTTTCTTGCAAATGAACTAAATGGACTTTTGTGCAACGACTTAACCAACATATCATCAATATAAACTTCCATTGTTTTACCTATTTTCTCTTCGAACATTTCGTTAACTAGGCGTTGGTATGTAGCTCCAACATTTCTTAGCCCGAAAGGCATAGTTGTAATAATAAATTCCAAATTTAGTAATAAATGAAGTCTTTTCCTTGTCCTTCGAGTTCATCTGAATTTGATTGTGCCCAGAGTAGGCATCGAGAAAAGTTAGGGTTTCTTGGCCAGTCGTGGAATTGATTATATGATCGATGTTTGGCAAGGGGAAAGAATCTTTTGGACATGCTTTGTTAAAGTCCTTATAATATACGCACATTCTAAGTTAAAGTCCTAGAAATATGTGACGATCCAAAGGGTCATCACCTATTTTCTCTTTCATTCCATGTTTCCGAAGCCTTGAAAACCTTATTTTTACTTGCCTCGATGTGCGTGTGTTGTCCGGGCGTGTAGCCGGAAAACTTAAATATGAATTCTGTGTAAAAATTGATAAATTTTGATATTAATATGATTAAAGTTGACTTTGGTCAATATTTTGAGTAAACAGACCCGGACCCGTGATTGGACGGTCCCGGTGGGTCCGTAGAAAAATATGGGACTCGAGCGTGTACTGGGAATCGAAATCCGACGTCCCGAGCCCGAGAAATAAATTTTTAAAAGAAATTATTTTTCTGAAATTTATATGGAAATTTGAAATGAAAATGGATTAGAAGACCGTGGTATCGGGCTCGTACTTTGGTTCTGACGCCCGGTACAAGTCTTATATATGGTTTAAGCGCTTTCTGTGAAATTTGGTTAAAATCGGACGTCATTTGACGTGTTTCGGACCTAAATATCTAAAAGTAAAAGTTTAAGAAGTTGGAAGAAATCATGTGATTTGAGGCTTGATTTTATGTATATAATATTATTTTATCAATTTGATTGCACGAGTAAGTCCGTAAGATGTTTTTGAGGTTGTGTGAATGTTTGGTTTGGAGCCCCGAGGGCTCGGGTGAGTTTTGGATAGGTGTCGAGTTGCATTTTTGAACTTTGGAAAAATCTGATCCTTCAGTTCTGGTATCTTCGCATTTGCAAAGAAAATTCTTGCAAATGCGATCTCGCAAATGCGAGTCCCTGATCGCAAATGCAAAAAAGGAAATTTCTGTCTTGGGTCATAAATGCGACCATCTGGGTCACAAATGCGAACTAGAGCTGGTCGCAAATGCGACATATCAGCTCGCAAATGCGAAACTCCCCCCTTTGCCCAGTGTTCGCAAATGCGAACTACTTCCTCGCATTTCCCAAGCCTGCTGGCGAACCCATGTTCACAATTCCCACATCTGAGGCCTGCAACTTTTCATACTTAGACGAATTTTAACCCTCATTTCTTCATTCTTTCACCTCAAACACTCCATAGGTGATTTTTCAAGAAACCTTTCTTCCCCAAATCATTTGTAAGTCAATTTTTACTTAATCCCTTCAATCATTTACATCATTTATCATGTTTTCATCTTAAAATCAAGGATTTTCATGGGTGAAAATGGGAATTTTGGGTAGAACCTAGGTTTTCTTCAAATTTGGGAGTTGGACCTCAATTTGAGGTCCGATTTCAAAACAAATCATAGATATGAACTCGTGGGGGAATGGGTAACCGGGTTTTGGTTTGAACCTCAGGTTTTGACCACGTGGGCCCGGGGCATTTTGGGTATTTTTTAGTAAAACTTTGGGAAATTCATTTTCAAGCATTCAAGTTGATTCAATTAGCATTTGTTGATACATTTAAGTAATTTGTGAGTAGATTCGAGCGGTTTGGTGGTGAATTCGAGGGGTAAAGCTATACTAGAGGCATGAGTTAAGTTTGGAGCATTTGAGGTAAGTGTCTAGTCTAACTTTGGCTTGAGGGAATAGGAGCAGAGTCTTATTTGCCAATTGCTATTTGTCGAGTACGGTGTATAGGCATGGTGACGAGTTTCTATACACCGGTGTCTAGCATGACCGTGTGTCCTTATATTGAGGTTATCCTGAATTGTTGTGATTCTTCCATGCTTATTTGATTATTTCTATATACTGTAAAGAGCATGAGATAGAGATTATGATTACTAAAATCCTTGGAGCAATGGCTCGAGTTGTGTTATGGATTGAGAAGGTATATGATATGAAATGACTCTCAAAGCGATGGCTCGAATGTTAAAGTGAATTATAAGTGAGAAGTGTAAGAAAGAGAAAGAGTTGAGGGTTATTCCCTTGCCGGGATGTGTTATTGGTTTTGTTGATTTTTCTCCCTTGCTAGGATTTAGTTGTGTTGCTATATTCCCTTGCCGGGATTACCATAATTAGTTGTTACCCCCCCCCCTCTTACCCCTTACTTGCGATTGTTGACTGGGTGAGGTTTGTTATTTATATATGGATCGGGTTGCACGCCGCAACAGTGATAATCTGTTGCCTCCCCACAGCATGTTTTCCCCCTCCTTTTATAAACTGCTTATTTCCTACTAATTTTTCGTAATATATTTCATAATTGCATAGGTTTATCTGGTAGTCTGGTTTAGCCTCGTCACTACTTCGCCGGGGTTAGTCTAGGCACTTACCAGCACATGGGTTGGTTGTGCTGATGCTACACTTTGTGCATCTTTTTGCACAGATCACAGCACTAGAGTAGTAGCTTTTGGACTGCAATAGAGGATTCGGGAGTTGACTTCAGTCCAGAGACCCCGAGGTAGCCTTGCTGACGTTCGCAGGCCCGGAGTCTCTCTATCTCTATTTTAGTTTGTTGTCTTTGTACCGAAACAATAAGTTTTATGATTTATTCGAACCTTGTATTTAGTATTCTCTAGACGTTCGTGAGAATTGTGACACCAGTCTTGGGTAGAGTATTTTGATAAACTTTCGCATTTATTTCAGTTAATTATATTTGAGACTTCCTCTTTGTTATTAAATACTTCGTTGTTTCTAATATTATCGATGTTCGTTAAAAGAGGTAAGGGATAATTGGCTTGCCTAGCTCCTATTAGTAGGTGCCATCACGACTCCCGAGGGTAGGAAATCTGGGTCGTGACAAGATGGTATCAAAGCATTAGGTTACATAGGTCTCACGACTCACGGACAAACATAGTAGAGTCTGAGGGATCGGTACGGAGACGTTTGTATTTATCCCCCAGAGGCTACAGAGTTAGGAAAGTTTCACATTTGTTCTTTCTTGTCGTGTGATTCTGTTTCTCAAAAACTGATTGTCTTTCTACTCTGTTCTTTCGCAGATGGCGAGAACACATGCTTCCTCTTCTACCGTGCAGCAGCCCGAGCCCCCAGCAGCAGCTCCTACGAGGGGCAGAGGGCGAGGCCGTGCTAGAGGCTGAGGCAAGGGCAGAGCTCAGCCCCAGGAAGCAGTCCCAGAGGTGGAGCCTCATGTTGATTATGATAAGGAGGTTCCAGCCCCAGCATCTCCGGTGGGCCCAGCTCAGGTCCCAAAGGGGTTCATAGCCACCCCAGTTCTTCAGGATGCCTTGGTCAGGTTGGTAGGCTTTGTGGAGAGCGTCTCTCGAGCGGGTTTGCTTCCAGTAGCATCAGCCACTTCTCAGGCTGGAGGAGGAGTTCAGACTCCTGCTACACGTACTTCGGAGCAGGTAGCTCCCTAGGCTCAGGTTCCAGTGGTTCAGCCAGCTGTGGCAGTTCAGCCGGGTATTGTGACCCAGGCCGGCGATGGAGCGGCTATGTCCGCAGATGCTTTATGGAGGCTTGATAGGTTCTCCAAGCTCTTCACCACCACATTCAGCGGTACTTCTTCAGAGGATCCACAGGATTTCTTATTTAGCTACCATGAGATCCTTCAGACTATGGGTATTGTGGAGACCAATGGGGTCGACTTCGCCACCTTTCGACTAGCAGGATCCGCCAAGACTTGGTGGAGGGACTATTGTTTATCCAGACCAGTAGGGTCTCCATCATAGACTTGGGACCAGTTTGCAGATCTGTTTTTGGAGAAGTTTCTCCTAGTTACCCAGCGAGAGGCTCTTTGCAGGTAGTTCGAGTGCCTCCAGCAGGGCTCTATGACAGTCACTCAGTATGAGACCTGGTTCACTGATCTAGCACGCCATGCTATTGTTATACTCCCCACCGAGAGAGAGAGAGAGGGTGCAGAGGTTTATTGATGGATTAATTCAGCCGATCCGTCTCCAGATGGCTATGGGAGTCGGAAGTGAGATTTCTTTTTAGGAGGCGGCCAATGCGGCCCATAGAGTTGAGATGGCTCTTGCACGGGGAGGTGGTCATGGGTCAGATAAGAGGCCCCGTCATGCAGGTAGGTTCAGTGGTACCTCATCTGGAGGTAGGGATTCTTATGATAGAGGCCATCCTCCGAGGCCCTTTCAGTCAGCTCTCCAGGTCTCTCATGGTACTTTAGAGGGTCGTGGTTCTCAGCCGCATTATTTTGACCAGCAGCTTCATAATTCCCTATCAGCACCCATCAGTGCCCTACCACTTCAGAGTTTTCGGGGTGGACATTCAGGTCGACAGGTTTAGTCACAGTCTTCTCAACTGCAACATTCAGGCGGGTGCTATGAGTGTGGTGAGTATGGTCACATCAGGAGGGCGTGCTCGAGGTTGAGAGGTGCTCAATCACAGCAGCAAGGTCCTCGTCCTATGATACATGCATCAGGTGATCCACAGGCCGCCCAGCCAGCTAGAGGCGGGGGTAGAGGCCATAGAGGTAGAGGCAGAGACCATAGAGGTGTAGCTCGGACCGCCAAAGGTAGAGGCCAGCCAGCAACCGATCGTCCCAGAGATATGGTTCAGGGAGGTGGGGCCCAGCCCCGGTGTTATGCTCTTCCAGCCAGGCTAGAGGTTGAGTCTTCAGATGCAGTTATTACAGGTATTATTCTGGTCTGTGATAGGGATGCTTCCGTGCTATTTGACCCTGGTATACGTATTCGTATGTGTCGTCCTATTCTGCACCCTACCTGGTTATGCCTAATGATGCTTTATTCCTGTTTATGTATCTATACCGGTGGGTGATTCTATAGTGGTCGGCCGAGTTCATCGTTCCTCTGTTGTAGTGTTTGAGGATCTTGAGACCCGTGTTGATTTATTGCTCTTAGACATGGTGGATTTTGAAGTTATATTAGGGATGGATTGGTTGCCCCCATATCATGATATCTTGGATTGTCACGCCAAGACCGTGACCTTGGCTTTGCTAGATTTACCTCGTTTGGAATGGAGAGAGACCCCAAGGCATACCACCCGCAGAGTTATTTCCTATGTGAAGGCTCGACGCATGGTCGAAAAGGGGTGTTTAGCTTATCTGGCATATGTTCATGATTCCAGCGCAGAGGTCCCTTCTATTGATTCTGTTCCAATTGTTCGGGAGTTCCCCGAGGTTTTCCCTTCAAACCTGTCGGGTATACCGCCCGACAGGGATATTGATTTTTGTATTGATCTAGCTCCGGGTACTCAGCCCATTTCTATCCCGCCGTATCGCATGGCCCCGCCAGATTTGAAGGAGTTAAAGGACTAGTTGCAAGATTTGCTAGAGAAGGGTTTTACCAGGCCTAGTGTTTCTCCTTGGGGTGCGCCAGTGTTATTTGTGAAAAAAAAGGATGGTTCGATGAGGATGTGCATTGATTACCAGTAATTGAACAAAGTGATGGTTAAGAACAAGTATCCAATGCCAAGGATCGATGATTTGTTCCACCAGCTTCAGGGTGCCAGGGTATTTTCCAAGATAGACTTGAGATCTGGCTACCATCAGCTGAGGATTAGGGCGTCTGATGTCCCTAAGATAGCATTCCACACTCGGTATGGGCATTATGATTTACTGGTCATGTTGTTTGGGTTGACCAATGCCCCAGCAGCATTTATGGAGTTGATGAACCAAGTGTTCAGGCCTTATTTGGACCTGTTCGTGATAGTCTTTATTGATGATATTCTGGTGTACTCCCGCAGCTATGAGGAGCACGAGCAGCACCTTAGAATGGTTCTTCAGTCTCTGAAGGATAGTCAGTTATATGCTAAGTTCTCGAAGTGCGAGTTTTGGTTGAATTCGGTTGCATTTCTAGGTCACGTTGTATCATCAGAGGGTATTCAAGTGGACCCGAAGAAGATTGAGGCAGTCAAGAACTGGCCTAGACCAGCATCGACTATCGAGATTCAGAGTTTCTTAGGGTTAGCGGGCTATTATCGTCGGTTCGTGGAGGGATTTTCATCTATTGCAGCCCCGATGACCAGATTGACCCAGAAGGGTGCCCAATTCAGATGGTCAGATGAGTGTGAGACGAGCTTTCAGAAGCTCAAGACAGCTCTGACTACAGCACCGGTATTGGTTTTGCCCACAGGTTCAGGGCCTTATACGGTCTATTGTGATGCTTCTCGTATTGGACTTGGTGCAATATTGATGCAGGATGGCAGAGTCATTGCCTATGCTTCGAGGCAGTTAAAGATCCACGAGAAGAATTATCCGGTTCATGATCTAGAGTTGGAAACCATTGTTCATGCTTTGAAGATTTGGAGGCATTACCTGTATGGTGTGACTTGTGAGGTGTACACTGATCACAAGAGTCTTCAATACTTGTTCAAGCAAAAGGAGTTGAATTTGAGGCAAAGGATATGGTTAGAGTTATTGAAAGATTATGATGTTACTATTTTGTATCACCCGGGGAGAGCCAATGTAGTGGCCGATGCATTGAGTAGGAAGTCCGCCAGCATGTGTAGTCTTGCTTATATTTCGGTCAGCCAGAGACCGCTTGCTTTGGATATCCAGGCCTTGGCCAATCGATTTGTGAGGTTGGATATTTCTAAGCCTAGCAGAGTGTTAGCTTGCACGGTCGCTCGTTCCTTATTATTGGAGCGTATCCGTGATCGGCAGTTTGATGATCCCCATTTGTGTGTCCTGAGAGACACGGTGCAGCGTGGAGGTGCCACGAAGGTGACCTTATATAGCGATGGTGTTTTGAGATTGCAGGGGCGAGTTTGTGTGCCCAATGTCGATGGGATTAGAGAGTTGATCTTAGCGAAGGCCCATAATTCTTGGTATTCTGTTCACCCTGGCGCCGCGAAGATGTATCAGGACTTGTGGCAATATTATTGGTGGCGTAGGATGAAGAAGGATATTGTTGCATTTGTGGCTCAATGTTTGAACTGTCAGCAGTTAAGTATGAGCATCAGAGGCCTGGTGGTTTGTTTCATAGGATTGAGCTTCCCGAGTGGAAGTGGGAGAGGATTACCATGGATTTCGTTATCGGACTTCCGTTGACTCGGAAGAAGTTCGATGCGATATGGGTTATTGTTGATAGGCTGACCAAGTCAGCCCATTTCATTCTTGTGGCGGTCTCCTATTCATCCGAGAGGTTAGCTGAGATTTATATCCGAGAGATTGTTCGCCTTCATGGTGTGCCGATCATTTCAGACCGGGGTATACAGTTTACCTCGCATTTTTGGGGTGCAGTTCAGCGAGAGTTGGCCACACGGGTTGAGTTGAGCATAGCATTTCATCCTCAGACGGACGGTCAGTCCGAACGGACTATTCAGATTTTGGAGGATATGTTTCTGGCTTGTGTTATCGACTTTGGAGGTTCGTGGGACCAATTTTTGCCTTTAGCAGAGTTCGCCTACAACAACAGCTACCAGTCCAGCATTCAGATGGCCCCATATGAGGCGTTGTATGTTAGGCGATGTCGGTCCCCAGTTGGATGGCTTGAGTCGGGAGAGGCTCGGTTATTGGGTACAGATTTAGTTCAGGAGGCCTTGGATAAGGTCAAGATCATTCAGGACAGGCTTCGTTCGGCTCAGTTGCGGCAAAAGAGTTATGCAGATCGTAAGGTTCGGGATGTAGCTTTCATGGTTGGAGAGCGGGTTTTGCTCCGAGTTCGCCTATGAAGGGCGTGATGAGATTTGGGAAGAAGGGCAAGCTTAGCCCTAGGTTCAAAGGTCCATTTGAGATTCTCGATCGTGTGGGAGAGGTGGCTTATAGACTTGCCTTTCCACCTAGCTTGTCAGTGGTGCATCCAGTGTTTCATGTGTCCACGCTTCGGAGGTATCATGGTGATCCAGCCCATGTGTTAGATTTCAGCACTGTCCAGTTGGACAAGAATCTGTCTTATGAGGAGGAGCCAGTAGTTATTTTAGATCGGCAGGTACGACAGTTGAGGTCGAAGAGTTTTCCTTCAGTGCTTGTTCAGTGGAGAGGTCAGCCTTCTGAGGCATCGACCTGGGAGTCCGAGTCTGATATGCGGAGCCACTATCCCTATCTTTTTCCCGACTCAGGCACTTCTTTCTTTTGTCCGTTCGAGGACGAACGGTTATTTTAGAGGTGGAGAATGTTACGACCCAAAGGGTCATCACCTATTTTCTCTTTCATTCCATGCTTCCGAGGCCTTGAAAATCTTATTTTTACTTGCCTCAATTTGCATGCGTTGTATGGGCGCGTAGCTGAAAAACTTAAATATGAATTATGTGTAAAAATTGATGAATTTTGATATTAATATGATTAAAGTTGACTTTGATCAACATTTTGGGTAAACGGACCTGGACCCGTGATTGGACGATTTCGGAGGGTCCGTAAAAAAATATAGGACTCGGGCGTATGCTCGGAATCGAAATCTGAGGTCCCAAGCCCGAGAAATGAATTTTTAAAAGAAATTGTTTTTCTGAAAGTTATATGGAAATTTGAAATAAAAATGGATTAGAAGACTGTGGTCGGGCTCGTATTTTGGTTCTGATGCCTGGTACAAGTCTTATATATGGTTTAAACGCTTTCTGTGAAATTTGGTTAAAATTGGACGTCATTTGACGTGTTTCGGACCTAAATATCTAAAAGTGAAAGTTTAAGAAGTTGGAAGAAATCATGTGATTTGAGGCTTGATTCTATGTATATGATGTTATTTTGGCGATTTGATCGCACGAGTAAGTCCGTAGGATGTTTTTGAGGTTGTGTCCAAGTTTGGTTTGGAGCCCCGAGGGCTCGGGTGAGTTTTGGATAGGTGTCGAGTTGCATTTTTGAACTTTGGAAAAATCTGATCCTTCAGTTCTGGTATCTTCGCATTTGCGAAGAAAATTCTCGCAAATGCGAGTCCCTGATCGCAATGCGAAAAAGGAAATTTCTGTCTTGGGTTGCAAATGCGACCATCAGCGTCGCAAATGTGAACTAGAGTTGGTCGCAAATGCAACATATCAGCTCCCAAATGCGAAACTCCCCCGTTTGCCCAGTGTTCGCAAATGTGAACTACTTCCTCGCATTTCCCAAGCCTGCTGGGTTCGCAATTGCGAACCCATGTTCGCAATTCCCACATCCGAGGCCTGCAATTTTTCATACTTAGACGAATTTTAAACCTCATTTCTTCATTCTTTCACCTCAAACACTCCATAGTTGATTTTCCAAGAAAAATTTCTTCCCTAAATCATTTATAAGTCAATTTTTACTTAATCCCTTCAATCATTTACATCATTTATCATGTTTTCATCTTAAAATCAAGGATTTTCATGGATGAAAATGCGAATTTTGGGTAGAACCTAGGTTTTCTTCAAATTTGGGAGTTGGACCTCAATTTGAGGTCCGATTTCAAAACAAATCATAGATATGAACTCGTGGGGGAATGGGTAACCGGGTTTTGGTTCGAACCTCGGGTTTTGACCACGTGGGCCCGGGGGCATTTTGGGAATTTTTGAGTAAAACTTTGGGAAATTCATTTTCAAGCATTCAAATTGATTCAATTAGCATTTGTTGATACATCCAAGTAATTTTTGACTATTCGAGAGATTTAGTGGTAAATTCGAGGGGTAAAGCTACACTAGAGTCTTGAATTGAGTTTGAAGCATTCGAGGTAAGTGTCTGGTCTAACTTTGGCTTGAGGGAATAGGAGTAGAGTTTTATTTGCTAATTGCTATTTGTCGAGTACGGTATATAGGCATAGTGACGAGTATCTATACACTGGTGTCTAGCATGACCGTGTGTCCTTATATTGACGTTATCCTGAATTGTTGTGATTCTTCCACGCTTATTTGATGATTTCGATATACTGTAAAGAGCATGAGATAGAGATTATGATTACTAAACTCTGTGGATCAATGGCTCGAGTTGTGTTACGGATTGAGAAGGTATATGATATGAAACGACTCTCGGAGCGATGGCTCGAATGTTAAAGTGAATTATAAGTGAGAAGTGTAAGAAAGAGAAAGAGTTGAGGGTTACTCCCTTGTCGGGACGTGTTATTGGTTTTGTTGATTTTTCTCCCTTGCCGGGATTTAGTTGTGTTGTTATATTCCCTTGCTGGGATTGCTGTCATTAGTTGTTACCCCCCTACCCCTTACTTGCGATTGTTGACTGGGTGAGATTTGTTATTTATATATGGATCGGTTTGCACGCCGCAACAGTAATAATCGTGGATCGGGTTGCACGCTGCAACAACACTATATATTTATAGATCGGGTTGCACGCCGCAACAACACTGTATATTTATGGATTTGGTTGCACGCCGCAACAGTGATAATTGAGGATCGGGTTGCACGCCGCGACAGTATTGTTATGTGATCGGGTCGGGTTGCGCGCCGTAATAAATTATAGTTTAAGTGTGTTTATTCCGGATTTAAGTTTCTGTTGGCTGTTCTATCCTTAAGTTTAGACTTCTTGTTTAACTATTGCCTCCCCACAACATGTTTTCCCCCTCCTTTTATAAACTGCTTATTTCCTGTTTATTTTTCGCAATATATTTCATAACTACATAGGTTTATCTATAGTCTGGTCTAGCCTCGTCATTACTTCGCCGGGTTTAGGCTAGGCACTTACCAGCACATGGGGTCGATTGTGCTGATGCTACACTCTGTGCATCTTTTTGCATAGATCATAGTGCCGGAGTAGCAACTTTTGGACAGCAGTAGAGGATTCGGGAGTTGACTTCAGTCCAGAGACCCCGAGGTAGCCTTGCTGACATCCGCAGGCCCGGAGTCTCTCTATCTCTATTTTAGTTTATTGTCTTTGTACCAAAACAAATAGTTTTATGCTTCCTTCGAACCTTGTATTTAGTATTCTCTAGACGTTCGTGAGTATTGTGACACCAGTCTTGGGTAGAGGATTTTGATAAACTTCCGTATTTCTTTCAGTTAATTATATTTGAGACTTCCGCTTTATTATTAAATGCTTCGTTGTTTCTAATATTGTCGATGTTCATTAAAAGAGGTAATTGATAAGTGGCTTGCCTAGCTCCTATTAATAGGCGCCATCACGACTCTCGGTAGTGGAAAATCCGGGTCGTGACAAAATATGTTGGCTAACCACTCGGGGTACTTTACCTCCCGAATAGATCATATTTTAAGAAGTTTGGTTACCTCGTCTTTTATGAAAGCATGCTTTACCTCGGACTGAGGCCTTTTTTTTGCTTTACTGGTTTGAACCTCGGATCGGTGCTTAGCTGATGCGTGGTGATTTTTGGTGGAATCTCTGTCATATCTAAATGGGACCAAGCAAAGCAATCCATATTTTCAATAAGAAATTGAATGAATTTTTTCCTCAGTTCGGGGGTCAATCCCGTTCTCAGGTATACCTTTCTCTCGGGCATGTATTCGATCAAAATGATCTGCTCCAGCTCCTCGACTTGATTTAGTTGCATCGGATTCTTCGGGAACGACGAAGGTTCGAGGAGTAAGGAAATCCTCATCTTCGTCTTCGATTACCTATTGCTCTGACTCCATCAAGGCTGGAGGCGGTGATTGCTATTTGGCCGCCTTCTTACCTTTGGTGCTCGATTTCTCCAAGGTCAAAGGCTCTGGTATCAGTACCACTTCCTCGATTGCATACATCTCTTTTGCAGCAAGTTGCTCTCTGTAGACTGTTTTCACTCCTTCCTCTATTGAGAATTTCATCATCTGGTGAAGAGTTGAAGGCACTGCCGTCATATTGTGTATCCATGGTCTCCCAAGGAGTGCGTTATACCTCATGTCACCTTCGATGGCATGGAATCTAGTGTCTTGTATAGTCCCTGCTACATTTACTAGCAAGATAATCTCTCCCTTGGTTGTTTTGCTCGCCATGTTGAATCCATTCAGGACCCGAGATGCAAGTACAATCTGAAATTGTTACCCTCGATCTGATTATGTTTGCTGAGCTACATGGATCCACTAAAACACATTTAACTTGAATTTTATCTGAAAGGACAGAGATTAACAGAGCGTCGTTGTGAGACTGAGATATGCCTTCTACTTCCTCATCACAGAATGATAAGACATCCTCGGGCACATAGCTTCGAGTATATTTTTCTCTAGTATTGATACTTTGGTGCATTTGAATACAGGTCGTTGAGGGACATCAACTCCGCCAATGATCATATGGATTACATGTTGTGGTTCTTTTTGCTCATTTTTCCTTGCATCTCTCTCCCCGAAGTGATTCTTAGCCTGATCGCTCAAGAATTCTCGAAGGTTGGCCCTCGTTGAATAAATGATCCACTTCTTCCCTTAGCTGCCTGCAATCTTCTATTTTATGACCATGTGTGCCATGGTACTTGCACATCAAGTTAGGGTTTCTTTGAGAAGGAACGGTCTGTATAGGCCCAGGCCACTTGTTGTCTTTCATTCTTCCAATAGCTAAGACAATCCCTGACACATCTATACTGAAATTGTACTCTGATAATCGAGGAGCCTCACCGGGGTCGGTATGCTTATCGAACCCGCTCTTACTCATAAGTGCCCAAGAACTTTGGCCTCGATCATTCCTTCAATCGTTCCGAGGAGCATTACAACCTGGATTGTTGTTTCTCTGAACGACGTATGGCTGATACCGTTCTTTATTGAATCTCGATTCTCAGTCTGTGTCCCTCGGGGGCTTGGCTGCGAATTTGTTAAGATGAATTAAATCGAGAGGGATCCCAACTGGTCATCCTCGACCCTGATTTTTGACTGGTAATGATTGTGCACATCTGACCATGTCACAGCTGGATATTCGATCAAGTTCTGCTTTAACTGTCGAGATGCAATCGAACTCCGCTCATTCAAGCCCTGCATAAAGGATTATACTGCCCAGTCATCGGAGACCGGTGGTAATTTCATTCTTTCCATCTGAAACCTGGAAACGAACTCCCTTAAGATCTTGTCGTTCCTTTGTTTTATTTTGAAAACTTCTGATTTTCTCGTGGCCACCTTTATGGCCCCAGCGTGTGCTTTGACGAAGGCATCTACTAACATAGCAAACGAGTCAATAGAGTTAGGAGCTAAGTTGTGATACCAAATCATATCTCCTTTCGACAACGTTTCTCCAAACTTTTTTAACAAGACCGATTCGATCGCATCGTCATTCAAATCATTTCCTTTGATCCCGCAAGTGTATGAAGTAATATGTTCGTTAGGGTTGGTTATCCCGTTATATTTGGGTATATCAGAAATGTGAAACTTTTTGGGAATGGGTATTGGGGCCGCGCTATGAGGGAATGATTTTTGAATAAACTTCTTGGCATTTAAACCTTTTAAAACTGGAGGTGCCCCCGGTATTTGGTCCACACGAGAGTTGTAAGCTTCCACCTTTTTGTCATTGTCTTCAATCTTCTTTTCTCCGGACTCAATTCTCTTGGTGTTGGTGAGCTCTTTGAGCATTCTCATAATGGTGGGGTCAGTCACCGAGTCATTTTTGTTTGATCTCTCCAGTACTAGTTCAACACATCGAGTGTTTTCATGTTCATCTACGCTCGGAGTCTTGTTCTGAATTTGAAGTTGAGCGATGGCGATCTAGTGAGCTTGCAGTATCTCGAATATCACTTGGAGGCTGATTCTCCCATCTCCTATTCCCCGTGCCCCTTGTCTACCATATCGGGCTTCCCTGTGTGCATTCCCTCCGGGGTCTATGCTTGTATCTGCGTTTAGAGAATTATGTGAACTAACATCAACTGGTCCCATATTTGGCACTTCCTCAGGGTTTACTGGTGGTACACCGACCCCTATACTGTTGTTTTCTCCAAGACCTTCGTCGTTGTGAACATGTGAGTTTTGTGAGCTAGACATGTTTTAGTCTGAGAATAAAAAAATCTTGACAAGAAAAATTTTAAAAACAACGTGTGCAATGAGAATCAGTAAAGAAATAATCACTATTATCTTTAGCCCCATGGTGGGCGCCAAATTATTTACCTAAAAAATACGAGTAAACAATTAAACTAAATTTATGATTTTAAAGATACGTGATTTAGTTCAATACCAATTAATAATCAAGAAATATAAAGTAAAAATGAAAGAAACAAGTGAATCAAACCAATGTCACTCAGCAGTAGTGACCTTGAGCTCAATGACCTCGAGATGGATTAAGAGCAATAAAGTAAGAACAATAAATGTAAAGGACAATTCTGAAGAACAATAGGCAAAACATAGAGAGTATATTCTTTACTCAATGAATAGATTTATTACAAATGATTAGGGTCCCCTTTATATAATAGGGGAACCCAAATAAAAAATATTTCTATTTATAGTAAAGAATATTTTTGATACAACTATCTAACCGCCCAGTAAGGAATCATACAATCCTATTCTGGGATTTGCACCATGATCTTGGGGACGTGGCAGGAATCTAGCTCATTTTGTTACAAATCCATAACGGTATTATTTTGGGGTCTAGAATACTCGACCTCGACATGTATCGTGCTCTGTCTTTGAACTCGGGTCTGGTTCTTCTTAGATTTCTTAATACAAATATGAGGATTTGAACAAAAATTATGTGGTTCGGCAAGATGCGCAACCAACACTGTGGCTCCGCCCCTGATACAAACAACACTCATAAATCAGAGACTTTGCACAAGTATAAATGAAATAAATGTATGTACTTCCAAGTCCCCAACTATTAGTTCTTGGCCATAAAATTTGGGAGCTTTTTCCAAACCTGTTTTCAAATATATGAAATTCAAAACCTGTTTTCAAATTTGAAACTTTAGTATATTATGATGGAAGTTGAGTATATTACTGAAATTCCAGTATATTATGCTAGAGTATTTTTCAGATTTTGAATAGTATTTTCATTCAGATTTATCTTTACATGAAAAGTTGGCTAAATTGATTACTTTTGAAATTGTGGCTATTTTTGAATGATCACTTGTAAATCTGGCTATTTTTAAATTTCTCCCTGTATAGGTGGACTGGGTTTTCACAATGCCCAATTATTTTTGGATGAACAAGAATTTATGAGGGCCCGACTTAATATGGATCCGGCCCGTCAACTTATAAAGTTGGTAGAGTTGATTTCTCTTTTCGATTGGTAATACCCTCCCGAGTCTCGTCCTTACCGGTCCAAAATCCAAAACCCTAAACCTCCCTCACCTTACCTCGTCTGCAAACTTGCTCCTCTCCGGCGAACAAAGTAACCTCTATCTCTGTTTTCTTTCTGAGTTTTACTGATAGACTACGCATTATATGGGAGCATTGGCTACTTGTGCTTTGTTGTTTTTACTATTTAATTTTGACTTGTGCTTTGTTTCCTGTATGTAATCAAATGTTATAGACACGTCTGTCAATTTAATCAGAGGACTTGAAATATTTATCGTAACGTTTAAAATTTTGATTTTAGTGGAATGAAGTTCATAAAATTCAATTCATTTTCCAATCATTCCATTCAGACCTACGATTTCAGTGTTGCCATCTTTTTTTACGACTTTTACCATTTGTTATGATTTGAAGAATTTGAGATTAACTATATTCAACTGCTAAATTGAGTTAAAGTCTGTTTTAGAAGTTGGATAGTCCAATATATCTAATAAATGACTTGACTTTGCTCATTGTCTGTCTCAGAGATAGAATAGCTAAGAATGGCCGAGGAGGTGCCCCAGCCTTTAAATTATATACCAGAAGTGATTCTAAAGAAGAGGAAGAACAATGAAGAGTGGGCAATCAGAAGAAAACTCCAGCTAGAGCAGAAAGTCAAGAGACTTAAATCTGATAATTTTGTCATCAAAAAGCCTGAGCAGTTCATTCGAGAGTATAGGGATAAGGTACTTATATCTATGAATTGATTGTTTAAATTGCATCTTTTGTTTAGAATTTGAGCCTTTTCCCTTTATCTTATGCTGGCTGTAAGACTTGTCTTTGCACATGTCCCATCTTGTTTTTCTTTTTTACTTGTATTTCTTTGTGACATATTGCATTTATTTGATGAAGCAATTGCTCAATCTTTCCATTTTTTCTCTTGGCTTCAGCATTGTATTTTCGTTTTGAGTCTCTTTACCAGTTATAGAATCTATAATCAGGAATTTTGTGGTGCAATGACGTTTGTTAAGGATTGATATATTTATGGTCTGTTATTTACTTTGGTTCACTTATCTATTTCCAATTTCTTTTACACTCTTTTGCTAGTAACCGCCATCTTTCTGTCCTTCCAGGATATGAAAGTCCTTTTTTTGGGTCAAAATTCCTGGATCTGAAAGACATTGAGGCCAAAAACAATTTAGACTTGCAACCAATAGCCATAACACAGAAATAGTGATGTTCTAACTTCCGAGAAAGGAACAAGAAAGTATTGTGCAATAAAGTAAGAGGGTAAAAACCTTCTGAAGCAGTACGTACATCAATGTGTTAAGGAGAGATAACAGTTTTAAATCTTCAAATTTAGGGGGCTCAGGACTGCAACTATTTATGGTACCAACACTCTGGAACTACTTCTGGCCTATACAATCGCAAGATAATATTGTTTTTGTTTCCTGGGAGTTAACAGAAAGTGTTATATTATCATTTGAATATTTTAAACTTCACTAATATGCGAGGTTAGCTACTGAATTTCCAGCTTTTTTTCCCAGAAGATAACAGGCTGTAGTTCTCCCTATCTGTGCCTGAACTGAAAGCTAGTGGAACCTACCCTTGATAGTGAATAATGACAATTAAAATGGAATTGGCATGGTATATTAATTTACCTCTTGAGCCTAAGATGCCCATTACCCTTGCACCCTGTGGCTCTTGTATATTTGCTTAACGTTAGGATTGCCTTTGGAAGTTGTCATGTTGGTCTTCCTTTTCGCGTCACTTGCTCTTTCTTCTGGTACAGCCATTAACGGAGCCTGCATACAGTTGGCTTTTTATCTACCTTTTCTGAGCGATCAACTTGCAGTAATCTGAATTATAAATTGTTGTATATTGTTTGTCCAACATTCTTCTCAACTGAGCTGTTGTATATATATTTAGGAGATGGACCTTGTCCAAATGAAACAAAGGGGTAAGAAAAGATCCAGGCGAGCATTGGTCACGTCTGATTCCAATCTCCTTTATGTCATACGCATTGGAGGGTGGGTTCCTGTTTTCCCAATCATACTTTTACTTCTTGGCTAAGGTAACTTGGATCCTAAGATTTTATGATTCACTTCAGGAAAAGTGATATGCACCCAAGAACAAGAAAGCTTTTGTACTCCTTGAGGCTGCGAAAAATCTTCAGTGGTGTCTTTGTGAAGGCAGATGCAAGAATATTGGAAATTCTGCTAAAGGTGGAGCCTTATGTCACATATGGGTAGGTTGAACTAACCTTTTTGCTAGTTTGCTACACGACATGAACTTTCATTACTGAATATCCCCAAAGTAAACCTCTTCAAATTAGTAAAGAGGCATTATGCTTGCTGGAGAGGGGGTGACTGCACTTTTTTATTTTACTGGTTCTTAGAGCTGCCAAAGGGACCTTAATTTGAATATTTAATTGGTTTTGGACTTTCTCATTTTTATTTTTTCCTATTAAGGAGAGCAATATTCTTGTAATGCCAAAATCTGTGTTTGCTTCGTCTTTGAAAGTTAAATTACTGTATGTCAAAAAGAGGAAAATGAGACCCTTAATTAAGTCTATGTAATCCCGGGTATATTTAATCATACAACCACTTCAATTTTAGCTATCCCTAAATGAATATCCATCTACCGCTCCACCAGTTTGAAGACAATGACACTTAAATAAGAAAGTTTTAGCATGTACCATAAGCTTAATTTTTTTTAAAAAAATTATGGGACACCGGGATAACATTGGTCTACTTTTACAGCTAATGGTCACTATCTCTACTTAGAAACATACCTGATCTTGGTAGAACATTAAATTGCAGTTATTTATTCCTTAAGCAGGAAATTTTAAGTATTTAACCATGTAAAGCAAAACAGCTTTTGCAGTTCCATGTATTTCTCTCCTCTCATAAACTACGAGGCTGTAGAATATTTCTAATGGTTGTGTTCATACTTTTGAAGATATCCAAATCTCAAGAGCATTAAGGATCTGATTTACAAGAAAGGTGCTGGAAAAATTGACAACGAGAGAGTGCCTTTAACCAGCAACGAAGTTGTTGAACAGGTACCATGAAGTGCTACTTTTCTCTTTTATAATAGTTTGTGGGCGGCCTGTGTAGTAACTATTTATTGTTTGCAGGCATTGGGTCAATATGGTATTATATGCTTAGAAGACCTTGTGAATGAGATTGCCAATGTTGGTCCCTATTTCAAAGAAGTCACTTGCTTTTTGTGTCCCTTTGCTCTCAACAAGCCAGAAAAGGCATTGCAGGGTAAGAAAAAACGATTTGTGGATGGGGGTGATTCAGGCAATCGTGAGGGTCAAATTAATGAGTTGATCAGCAAGATGAATTAGCATATCCAAGGGGTCTATTTGTTGGATGTATTATTGTTGTGATACCGTCATTGGATAATGTAGCACTTAAAACTTTCTCGTATGATGGCGGAAGAAGTGTAGTTATGATACCAGAAATGATCTTCAATATTTTTTCCTGTGTCCATTGATCTCAATAGCCTTTCCATAGGTTGTTTCTTATTCGTGCCTTGACTCATTTAATTGTTGTCTGACCTCTTTGTGTACAATTATTTCTGTCATCGTTGAAAGAGGGGACAAATCCTATCGTAGAGAAAAGACGAAAAGAGAACAAATGGGGTTATTGTTAGCAACCAGAAATAGATGCATATTACGTACTGGCGAGTCTCCATTTCCGTATATTTTTGCAGCTTGGAAGTGAGCTGGTGATGCTCCATTAATCCTAGGCGTAATACGTAGATAAACAAGGTTACTAAAGAAACAAAGTTCTTACCATGAATATTACATTTTAACAGAGATCGATAGTCAATTTGAATCCAAGTGATTCGAAAGTGAAGTTTTATTACTTCTTCCTAGTTTAAACTTACATTTGGTGCAGAAGCATTTTTCTTTTTGTGGCAAGATTGAAAAAGCATGATAGAAAGAAAATTAATGTACAGTAGTACTATTTTAACTAAAGATCCAATGACGTGACTCTTGTAAACCTTCCTTCTCCGTTTTGTTGGCGCAATTGCTTACAAATTCCCTGAAAGGCCGTCTTCTCCCATCCCCCAATCAATTTCTTCTCTATATTAAATTTTAAAAAAGAATGGAGGAGGGAGATGATTGGATAGCCCGTGATAAGCTTTACCATATCCTGTTCTGCTTCTTCATTGCTATCATTACCTCCTTTCTTGCAGAAAAAACTCATTACCCTTTCATCCGCCGCCGGAGCATCTGGGTCGGATCCATTGTCTCACTCGCTGCCGGTGCCGCTAAGGAGGTGGCCGACGAATTGGGTTATTTCAGGTCAGCTGGCGCATCTACCAAGGACGCTGTTGCCGACGTCTTTGGTACTCTTACCGCTGCTCTCGCTCTTTCTCTCTACAAATCATCCTTCTTTCACCACAGCCCTGATCAATCTGTTCAAGCTAAGGCACTCCAGATGGTTTAGTCGGTTACTTGGTTTGAATGGAATTATCGGATTCGGTACTTCACGACGCTCAATTTCTCTGTTTAACCTCCATCATCATATCATATCAAGTTCGATTTTACTGCAATTTATCGACTATTGCAGAAAGATGTAATGGAAGTTGTAATGAAAACTATGTTGAATTATGAACCTACTTACTCATGAAAGGACTCATACAGAGTAGATTAATAAATGGGTCGCAGCCGTAAACTTACCACTAGGGCAAGCCTGTGTAGGCATTACGTAGATTGCTTTTGTGTTTCTATCTTAGGAACTTTGTACTTTACTCTTGGGAGCAGCTCTTATGTTAACAACATACCTGCATTTAAATTACCATCACAATTGGATACATTTCACTGCAATTCATCTGACTCCCCTTGTGGATAGGGATGTCAAATGGGTTGGGCGGGCAGGGACGGGCAGGGCAAGCTTTGACCCGCTAACATTTTGATACGCCCTGCCCTGCCCCGTTTAGCATCTTCACAAATTTTTGCTCTGTCCCGCCCCGTTTTTCTTTTGTCTTTTATTTGTCACTATTTTCTACTTTTCTAACCTCTATTTATTTTTTGCTTTCAATACCTGAAAATTACATAAAATTATGATTTTATGAAAGTCAAAATCTGGAATTTTCTGTTATCAAATTTTTGGAGTTCCTACTGGAGTTGTCTTAGAACACCTTCCACCTTGTTCTTTCTAATTTTCACGTGAAACTTTGATACCATCAGCCCCCCAACCACCACTATACACACACCTTGTTAATAATGAAAATTGTACAGTTATGAAAATAAGAATCTGCATTTAAATGTTTTAGTTTGACTTTGACGATTATTAGAAGAAAAGCTTATAATTTTAAATTTTAGTACAGAACTTAGAAAAACTAATTATGATTTCCCTTCTAATAAAAATATTATTTTATTATTATTGTTAACATCATTTTTATTGTTATATTATACTCTTTGCTTTTCTATTGTATCTCAGATTACTTCAAGAGTAAAATAATATTTTATCACTGAAATGCAACAATTTTTGTCCATTTTTACCTGATAAGCTATCATCTATATTTCACGTTTTTTATTTTTTAAGTATTGGTTTCTATTGAGTTGGACACAAGTTAAGAGAGTAAATGCATGCTTAAAGTCGAAGTTAGTAGCTCCATCACAAACACGAAACTCATTTCGCTAAGCTACAGCTAACACTTCAAACTTCATCTCAGCGACCCATCCCTGCCCCATTAACATTTAAAAAAATTTGAATACAGACCCGCCCTGCCTGCCCTGCTCCGCCCCGTTTAAGCATCGCCTTGCCCTGCCCCGCTAAGCCTTCGCTTTGCCTTGCCCCATTGCCATCCCACTTGTGGATTTTTTGAGATCATATCATTAACCATTTGACAATTTATCCATGAAATTAAGTATATGCATATCACCCTTTGGTAAAATAGTTATTGTTATTATGCTTATTAGGAATTCTGTGTCTTGTTTCTGCCTGCTTTTTGGACCTCAGTTAAATAGCCAAATCCACTAATGAAAGCAGATTTTGGCCTTCTCTATTTTTGTGGTACCTCTTCTAAAAGATGGTTTAATTTACTTTTAACATGGATTTCACCTTGAAGGGACATAGCAAGGAAATCATCTTTTTATTTGGGGTGTCCCAGATAAATGTCATTGAAATTGAAAGTTACTGAATGTGAGGAGCTTAGTGGAATAAGATTTGGGCATGTTTGTTTGTTGGACTCCACTTATAATCAGTTTTGTCGTTGCTGCATATCACCTTATTAAATTCAGTAATTTCAGAGATCTCTAAGGTAAATGGTATTCATTATCATGTTTAGAAAACAAAATTAGTGGTGTTGGTGAAAATTTTAAAAGCTGAATTAAGTCATCAGTGTACAAATATAAGTATAACAGTTTGTCAGTTTCATGTCAGGTTGAGCTCAATACAAATAGCTATATTCCTGTTATGCAGCGTTCTAATAGCAACAAGGACAATTTTAATATGTCAATAAGCTGGATTCCCCTATGCCAATATGGCAGTACTTTATGGATGAACAATAGTTCCTTTTTTCCGATAGGCTTATGATGAACATCACTTTCCGCAATTCTCTATCTGTTTGGGTGCAATTTAGCTGGATTTCTAACTATTCCTTCCTTCCATAATCCATCTCCCGGTCATTGTGTCTTGCTAAAAATCTGTTCTTTGATAAATTATATCTTGCTAAAATCTGTACATATGGAGAGAGAGTGGAAAGATTCGTTTTATTCAACCCATCCTTGCCTTCCAGATGCAAAATGGTACACAAGGTTTTACATTCATAAAACTGCACACTGTCTACTAAGGGGTATGTGATTCTCATGGTTTGATGGTGTTACTGATGAATCACCTTCTGAAACTATGTTCCAGTGAAGGCTTCCCATGATTGTTATCATCTTCATTTGGCAGTTTGACTGCAGAGTAAACACCTGCCCCAGCAAGAGCGCCAAGAATGGGAGAAGTGAGGTAGATCCAAATGGCTTTATAGTTTCCTGCTGCTACTGCTGGCCCCAGCGTTCTCACTGGATTCATTGAAGCCCCAGTTGTCTCCCTAAAACACAAGAAATGAAAATTTTGAGGAAGGCCGTTAAATAGGCTATTAATTTTTTGCACAAGCCATGTCCCCCGTCAAGAAGTGTGATTTCCTGTGGAATTAAGCTGTCATTACTTTGTTGTTCATGTATGTATACTAGTTCCTTCATCTCATTTGATTTAACTGAAAGTATAACTGCTGTACTTTACTAGTTTAACTTATGTATTACAGTATACAAGTAGGGATGTAAAAAAATTCTGTATTTTGAGTGAGAATAACCACATCAAAGTTTTCACTGGAGTAGGAAACTTCTAATATTCTGTAAAAGATGATGTTAAAACATATGGAGATAAGTCAAAGTAAAAAGTGTTACTCCACATAAAAAAGGGTGGAGGGATTATTTTATTCAAGAAAGCTGTCTACTTTCGTCCCTAAAGTAGCTTGTGAAGCTTCAATTTAGCCTGATAAAGAATTCAGACACGTTAGCTAGTACATCTGTACATGATTTTCGTTCAGCTTTTCGTATCATCATGAAAAGCACTCAATAGAAATAAAGGCTACTAGATCAAGTTGTACTACAAGATCTATCAAAACTATTAATGGAGCAGCAAAACCTTAACGAGCATTCTAAAAGATGCATAAATGAACACCACATGGCTAAAAGCTTAAACAACAAGATTTGCAGATTACCCAGCTATTAGAATGTTGAGCATGACGGTGGCTCCTACTGCTATTCCTGCAAGCTCTCCCACCTGTAGTTTGCCAAGAAAAGATGACCTCTAACTCAGAAAAAATAAATTTATTCAGCATATTGATAGTTTACTCTAGTACTACCATTTAATAAAATGGTTGTTTATTGTTTGTACATAGAGATTTGAGTTGTCAGTTGGTACACTAAACTCCCGCTATGCACGAGGAAAAGCTGAATCACAAAGATCTATTATACACAGTCTTCCACTGCATTTCTGCAAAAGACTATTTATACGGCTCGAACCCACCCGTGACATGATAGCAATTAACCAGTTGGGTCAAGCCCCCTTCGCCATTAATTTATGCAAGTGAATGTAAAAACAAAGCACAACGTATTTAATAAGGGTCTAGACCGAAATTATATGGGGATCTGTGATGGTTGTCCAAATGACAAGCAGGCAAGTAGGAGGAGAGAGACCAGAGAATAGATGCTTACAGCTCTAGTGTCGGTGGCCACGGCAGTGACAACAAACATGAGGTTAAAGCTGATAATGAACTCCAAAGCAAAAGCTTGAAGGTAACTACCAGACGGAACAGTGACTCCACCACCCATTATTGGGTGCAAAACTACCTTGAGAGTGAATGCAGCACAAAATGATGCTATAATTTGTGCTCCAATGTACACAGGAACCTATCAAAAACAAGATTAACGCAATTAATTAACAACATAAATAAGAGGTAGAATTAAGTGGTTAACGAGTGTTTATAATTAAGTCATACGTACATTTTTCCAGGGGAAATGCTTTAGAGCAGCAAAAGCAATGGTCACAGCTGGGTTGAGATGAGCTCCTGAAATGTGGCCTGTTGACAGAATGACAATCATTACAGCAAGGCCGGTGGAAGCTGCCAATCCAATTAAGGTTTCAGAGCCTTGTGTCTTTTGGTTCACAATTGCTGTGGCTGTCCCTGCAAAGATTAGTATGGTAGTACCTATGAACTCTGCTCCCACCTGATAAAACACACAGAGACAGTTTTATCGGATGTCCCCGTAGGGACAAAACACACAAACAAGAAACAAGTCAGTTTTTCTCGATATCAGTATATCACTTGCATTTGCTTATTATGTTTTCTCACCTTTCTGGCTAGTGAGACAGGAGGAGGAGGTAACGCGCATGAAACAGGCGGTAAGCTTCCTTCTTCTGAAGCCCATGCTTCTACACTGAAGCATTTTAAGCCCTTGAGGAGGGAGTTTCTGCCATTGTTGTTTCTTTCATGTTTGAAACCACCAAAGAGAGGAGCACCAGGAGTTCCTGGAGTTGCTGGTGTTGAAGGGGCTGACACTCCATCTTCAGGATCCATACCTATAGCTCAAAGATAAAACTATAATATTATTGGAAAAAAGAATTATTAATGATAAACTTGAGTTCACTGTCCTGTGTCCTTAGACTCCAATGAATACTATTTATAGTACTGATTAATTGCATCAACCAATTAAGAATGTTTGACTTGGGAGAATCCCAAGAGTGAGAAAAAGTTAGTGGATGGAATTGAAGGATTGAAAAAGGAAAGTGGGATTCGGAAGTGGAAAGTGGGACACAAACCGAAAACCTTTGCATTTGGAATTTAAATGAAGATTTGAACTAAGTATCAGTCATGTGGTTCCTGTCCCGGGCCACTAGATTTTGTTATTTAACTAGTCCCTCTTGTCCACAACAAGTCCAATTTACTTTTAATACTCCCATTAAGAAAATACTAGAACCTATACAAAATTATCTAGTACGACAAAACTACCCTTATTTAGTAAGTTAATGTGATGAGAGAGAAAATTTTTTAGGGATATGCACATAAGGGTAAAAGAGTAAAAACAAATTAAATTTTTTCTTGATTACCTAACTAGACACTTATTTTGGACCAAAATCAATAAGTAAATTGGACACTTATTGTGGACCGAAAGGAGTAACACACAAAAGATCACGGAGCTGACCATTTTGCACCAGGTATTTTAGTTGTCCATGCCAGTCGCCACCATATTTGCTTCCCAAATGAAACCATAAACAGGAGGGAAATTATCATGGTAGGTGAATGAATTGCTTGGAAGTGGGCAATAATCAATTTATAATTCATTTCCTTTAATAAAGTTGCCATTATTTGGATTATTGTCATGATTGCTAGGAGAAAAGATTAAGAAAAACCAACCATTAATCAACCTTACTCCACATCAAATGTAGCTAAGTACGTGGCTTGTTCTACCACCTTCCTTTAGACTTTCATTTTACTTGTATCACATGTGTGACGACGTCATGTTACTTAATTTTTTCGCGTCCTAATTAATCTTTGATGAGATCTCCAATTTTCTTCCACTTTATCAGCGTACTAGTTATAATTCTGGGATTCATTAATAATTCTAAGTACTTCACTTAGCATTCCATATTTAGAGTTCTCTGCATTTCATGACCTTTAGTTTAAGGTAATTTATGTGTTTCTTGAGCCGAAGGTCTGTCTATCAGAAACAGTTTTCCGACCTTTTCAAAGTAGGGACGATACTGAGTATACGGTACTTAATGATGTTACTCGGAGATTTCAATTTCGTCGATGACAACTTAAGGTGAGTGGAATGGATCCACGCACATGCAGGGTTTCATACTAAATATACTGCTTTTAGTAAAAAAATTAACTGGAAACCAATACTAAAAGTACATATGGGTATCTTTTATAATGAATGTCAAAGCTTTTCGCAATCAATAACGACGTAGGCCTACTTTGATCGAATGTAATACGGTTTGTCCTTTTTAATTTGTTGTTCTCGTTTCTTCTCCTTCTCTTGTTTTTCTTTTTTTCTTCGATTTTGGTGGCTCTCACTTCACTTTTCATTGCATCCACCATTTAAAGCGTTATCATATGCAATCAAAAGGAATGTCCCTTCATTATTCATTTAATTTCCAAACATAATCATTAAGCAAAAGAAGATCAAGAATGATCGATCTGTTAAATCAATGGTGATATTCGCACTTATAAATTAGTTGATTACATACTGCTTTATGGCGTGTTTTCTTTCTTTTTAAAAATTGGAGAGTAAGTTCTTTGTTGTGCCTCATAATATAGCTCCAAAAGCAGCAGCATTAATTGCCACTGTCAAATTGTAGGTGGTAAATTAATGTGGATGGACTCATATACGGCTAGAAATAGAAATTTACAGCAATGGCGAAAAGACAGATGAGAAAAGATAAGTGAAAAACATTGAAAAGATTGGTAACTGATTCAAGAATGGTGTGAGAACAAATACTTTTCTTTCATATGAATGTGTAACTCTCTAATACTTGTTGTATTCTTTTTTCAAACTTAAAAGCAATAATGGTAACAATAGAATTTTTCTTCCAAGGGTCATTTCAATGGTAAAAAGTTGCGCATTGGTACGGTATAGAATTGAGGTAGGAAATAGATCATAGACCTCCTTATTTTCTTCAAATGTATCTCCTCATGTCTTCCCCTTTGGTTTTCTTATTGTTGGGCTAAACTAGTCCAAATACATTTTTAATACTGTGTGATATTGGTAGAAATTCAAAATAGCCATAGTTTTAAAAATAATCAAAATTTAGTTATTTTTTATGTACAAATAAATCTGAACGAAAACATTGTTAAAATCCAAAAAATACTCTAATATATTATATTGGAGTTCCAACATAAGTATACTGGAACTCCAGATTATGCTGGAACTCCAACAAGTGGAAAGTGCTTCAATCTTGTGACGACCCGACCCGTCGTCTCATGAGTTACCCCTCCGTTTCCCCCATTTTATGCTTCTTCATGTTTCGTTATCGGTATGTGGTATATTAGAGTTGATTTGGATTGGTTTTGATAAGAAATGAGATACTTAGTCTCTTTAAGGAAGGCTTAAGTTGGAAAAGTCAACCGGACGTTGACTTATGAATTATAGGGCTCGGATGTGATTTCTGGTGATTCGGTTAGCTTCGGGGGATGACTTGTGACTTAAAAGTGCGATCGGATTTGATTTTAGAGGTCCGGTGTAGAATTAGGCTTGAATTGGCGAAGTTAGTATTTAGGTGAATTCCGGTTGATAGGTGAGATTTTGATCCGAGGGTCGGAATGGAATTCCGAGAGTTGCTGTAGCTTCGTTAGGTGATTTTGGATATGTGTGAAAAATTTTAGGTCATTCGGACATCGATTGGTTGGGTTTTTGATCGAATGCGTGTTTCGGAAGTATTTGGAAAAAACTTAGGCTTGAATTCGATGTGAATTGATGGTTTTGGTATTGTTTGAGGTGTTTTGATTATTGGAACATGTTTGAATGAGGTTTTAGGGTGTGTTGGTGCTTTTGGTTGAGGTCCCGGGGGCCTCGGGTGAGTTTCGGGTGGTCAACCGGACCATTTTTGAAGTTGAGAAATTGCAGAAAATCAGTCCAACTATTGCAGGTATTTTGGCCTTCGCGTTCGCATGGGGAACTCGCGTTCGCGAAGGGCTGGGTTCTGGAAGCTACGCGTTCGCGAGGGTCAAGGCCGCGTTCGCGAAAGGTGTGATCTCAATGAATCGCGTTCGCATGTTCTTATACGCGTTCGCGTAAAAGGATTCGAGTCAGTGGGATTAAAGTGGAATTGTGCTACGCGTTCGCAGGTATTTGTTGCGTTCGCGTAGGAGAGGTTAGTTGAAGCATTGCGTTCGCGAGGCTAATCACGCGTTCGCTTAGGGTTAATGTTGGGAAATTAAATGTTGTGCTTCGCGTTCGCGAGGCAGTAGCCGCGAACGCGATGAAGGATTTTCCAGGTCAGGGCAGAAGGTTTATAAACATTTCATCCGCGAGTTTTAGTCATTTTTCCTCCATGGTTGATCATTTTGAGAGCTTCTTGGTGGAGATTAAAGAGGGATTCAAGGGGAATCGATTGGAGGTAAGATTTTTGAACTTAAAACATGATTATATTGTGAAATTGGTCTAGAAATTCATGGAAATTAAGCCTAAAATTGATGAACTAGGGTTTGAGTTTTTTTTATATTTCAAATTGGAATTTGACGGGTCATTTGAGCTCGGATTTGGGAGTTCTTGGTATGTATGAACTCGTGGCGAGACAAGGGATCTGGTAATGTGAATTTTGTAATTTTTCGACAAGTGGGCCCGAGGCTCGGGTTTTGCTAGTTTCGAAATTTTTGCTATATTTCGATTGTCTTTGATTGGGTATTGTTCCCTTAGCATATTGTGATGTATTCGCTCTGATTTTGGTTAGATTCGACGCACGTGGAGGCCGGTTTGAGGGGCAAAGGCGTCACGAGCTAGAGATTTCACCGGTTCGAGGTGAGTAATACTTGTAAATGATATCCTGAGGGTTTGAAACCCCGGATTTGCACCCATAGTGCTATATTGAGGTGACTTGCACGCCGGAT